>JAURVB010008049.1:0-14281 GCA_033002965.1 Piper betle | reverse complement strand
GCCGACCACCCTTACAACTTCATCTTATCGATATCTACATTTTGAAGTTCAGCCACGACCACTGCCGCAGCCGCAATCAATGCTGGCGATGTTTCCATACCCGGCGGCAATACCGCCACTTCCCTACTGTTTTTCGTCTAGCTAGTGGCCGGACTCCACTAATCGTCACCACCAGCACCTTTGCCATGACGCCCCTTGTCGATCCCAACCGGCGGTGACCTCAACCTCGTCGCCTTCGGCATTTTTCGGCGACGGGTACTGCCGCCCATGGTTCGGCTCATTTACCAGCATTTCATTCCCACTGCCCCACATTCACGTATGTCTACCCACGTTTGCGTCTAACATGAGTATATATATGAATTTACTTGTGTTTAGCTGTGTATTTATATTGTGTAGTTATGTTACTAGTTTATGATTAGAGTACTATTTATGCTCATGTATTATTTATTTATCTAGTTATTTATGAGTGTATTTCCTTGTTTAATTATTTATTTATCATTTATTATTATTGTCTCAATTTGCATGCCACATGTTTACTTATAGGTTTATTAGCATTATTTTCTTTATTTGGATGTATTGATAATATGAGTACACACCACGCGCATGCATCATATAGTAACATTAGCATTTTACTTAGCAGTGGGTTTCGATGTAGGCTACAGAGTCCAAGCTCGCCGTAGATATGCTGATCTGCTTGGGGCTTGAGCTTGATTACAGGTCCATAGGACTCTCCCTCTCTGTTTGACTCCTTGTGTGTCGAGGATTTACTCGTGCTTTAGACGTAGGCGACATTAGCGACGTTTGATCCGATCCCTCCGATGTCAGGCTATTTAGTCGTGTTTTCTATACATGTTTAATAACACACACAAGGAAGAGATCCCTTGTTGGCTTTCAAACTGAAGGTCCAAAAATATATGATGTAAGCCTCTTCCTAAACCTATTATATAAGTATGCGCATTTTTACGAATTTCACGAAATAAGAGATGGGCGGTATGAGATATCTATGGACTGCACTAGTACTCCTTCAAACCTTGAGGTAGTGCGGTGTATGAGAGTACTGCATAACGCAACACATTTTCAAAATTTGTGACAATAACTTAACTGTTCCTTTTTCCACTCAAGTACCGTCGTGGGTGAAATATGCAAAATGTGAGAACATAAGCGTTGTATGTATGAATATAGAATATTATCCGTCCATGCGAGCCGACACTTACTTAAGTATGTTTGCTTACCGCCAAGTGTGAGGCAATCTTAAAGTTTTATAAGTTTTTGTGGGTAATGGAATACCCATTTGTCTAGATTGTATTAGTTATTTTCGGACCAGTAACATTCATTACTGGCATTTTTCATATAATATATGTAGGTCTTGTAAATCATGAGTCAACTTTGGTGGAAGGACAGATAAATGCTACTCACACTTGAGCTCAGTGCAGTTATTTCTTTTCTTACTTTTACTTATATTTGATGTGTTTTGAATGCATATTTAACAATGTCTTCCATTCTCATGACACCAAGCAGGTTGTTTCGATCTATTTTATCGATCGAGTCTTACTGACCACCAATTTTGAACATGACTATGACTCGATCGTAACACTTATAATTCTGGTTCTTAGGTGAACCAAAATCGGGTTGTTACAGTTTGGTATTTAGAGCCATGTCTTGGTCGATTGAGATTAAAGATTTTTGTTTTGAGCCAAGTGTGTAGAGTTGTCCTTAGCCAAGCCGACATGTATTTCCTTTGGTATTTTCTCTATATTTCAGATTTTTGCTCAGTTAGACCATAGCAATGCGTGTTTTAGTATTAATAGAAATTATGAGATGAACATGAGATCATGATCTAAGTAGATGCCAATATGGATCTCACTAGGAATGTCATGATAAGCTTTGAGACACGCCTTTGCTTTTACTGTGCTATGTGATTTGGCCGACGTAAGAGTGCCCACCTGCTAAGTTAGCTGAGGTTGAGTTTGATCGTGATTGGGAATACATAGATCTTTGGCAACCACATTGTATCACTTACCCGTCTTTCGCATGTCACCACATTAGTCCTTCCTTAGAATTTTTATGGTGTCACATTGTGAGACAGAGTCATAAGAGATGACACTAGTGGGGAGCTTGGAGTATGAACATATTCACATAGTCATTGAGTGCCTTAAACAGATCCATTAGGCATGGCCCAAGGTCTACCTTGGAGAACTTGGACCTTCAAACAAATCCCCTGCGCATGAAGGATGCGGTTATGATAGTGGAGCCACTGAGGTAATTGAAGCACATATGAGAGTTTGGACAGTTGACTTGAGATGGACTAGTTTGAGAATATAGCAGTGGATGAGGATGAGTAGCAATGTAACACCCTGTTTCGGCTCACCCGTGAACCGACCCGAAAATGTCACCGGCGACCGAACCGTTCGCTAATCTACTGGGTTCGGTTAAGCCGACCCGGATCTGCCCTCGGCGTCTCAAGATGGAGATGCAAACATGAAATGCATGAATGAGAACAATTGGGTTCTAACGCGGTCCTACATGCATGCCATGACGTACAAGCAAAAACAAGACAAAACAATAAATGAGAAACCAAAAGAAAATATATATATATTTATATAAAAAATGGACAGAGTTTCCCCTAAAAGTGCAATGAGGGCCAACCTGTCCACAACAAGGGTATATAAATACTTTATCAAAACAATATAATACATAACAATCTACCATGGCATCCCATCATTATCTCATTTGTTTTCATCTGAGCCGAGTCTGAACTCCAAGGCTCCCTACTCATTCACATTTATCCGTTCGTTTCATAATAAGCAATTCATCCAGACAAACACATCATAATTATCATTCACATAGCATTAACACACCATCATTATACATTACACGCGGCAGGTACATGTGTGCGCGGTTCCGTGCTGCTCCTCCGCAGTCCCGACAGCTTTCATCCCTCGCATTTCTCACCTACATATATATAGAAAAACCGTCAGTAACGAGTGTTACCGGCCCAGAAAATAACTAATATCAATCTGGCACAGGAGAGCAAACTCTCCTGTTGAATGAAAACCATATACTTCCTCAAGAACTCTCATCAGGGCATATATGGGAGCCGTCGCCATCGGGTCGACAGCGTCCCCCTTTCCTTCTCATTCTCATACCTTGGCCATTTCTCTATCGCTTCTCGCATCAAATCTCATTCCTTTCCGCCCTCTACACCTTCCATATTACTCCTGGCCTTGAGCACGAAGGCCGAGCACTCTCAGGCAGTCGCCTTTAGTACCCTTTGAACCACAAGTCTAGACATGCGCTGCATTGCAGTACCCGTAAACCTCCACACTTCTCCGGGTTTGAGGAACTCAAAGGTGGAGTTGTCCGGATCCTTCGGGAATGAAGTGGGTTCTCCCCAGCTCCAGAGCCCGCTCTTCCGTGCACACGCCCTATCTGAAGGCATGGCCGTCAGTAACCCTCATTCCATCTCTCACCGAAAACGCGAAAACTATACATATATAGGCCTGGGTTGGGATTTATACAATAGGCCCGAAGGCAACTTGTGGTGGATCTTAATTTCGAAAACTGACTCGAGGGATCTCATCCTCGAGGGTTATTAATCCGAAAAAAAACTGTTGGCTAAATGGCCCGAGTTAAGTGGGATCCGATAAAACGCCACTTAACTCGTCCTGCACATGATAAATCAAATACACAATAGAATAGCGTAAAACAGAGAACGAGTCCTAAACGGACCTGGCAGAAGCTCCAATCGGGTCCTCGCGCCTAGGCGGCGAGCTCCTACTCCGTACCTACACATCAAAACTAAATACTAACGCCCGCTCATGATGCAGTCATACATCCTATATCACGCATACATCCATCACGCATCAATCACAGTCACATCAACCTATGTCAATTCTAGCAAGTCTACTTAGGCTAGTTTGCATTAGATCATGATTATTACTCAGTTACCCTAATTAGTTTCTTAGCTTCCATTTTTAACACCACTCAATCAAACAAATTTCATATTTTATCCTTAATCAAATCTACATTTATATATATAATTACAACACACAATTCACCAATCCTGGCATGCAATTCTAATAATCAGTACCTTTAAATAATTAAATTAGAATAAATTATACCTCGCGTGATTCGTGGCTCGAATTCGGCACCCTATGGCGTCCGAAGTTCGATAGGGTTCGATCGGAGGGATTCGGCAGAAGATCAGGTGATTTCCGATGAATTTCGGTGAATCTGGTTTTCCGGCGACTTCCGGCGGTTTTCCGGCGACTGTCCCGGTGGTTTTCCGGCGACTGTTCCGGCGGGGCAATCGGGGGTAAGGGTTAGCACCGGCTCGGCGAGCTCGTCCCAATGGTGGTGATGGCAAGGGCGACCGCGGCGGCGATGACTGCCGGCGGCGGCGTCGAGTTCGGTCGGGGCGGTCGGTCACTCCGATCAGGCCCACGGCCGGCTTCGACGGCGGCGCTAGGTAAGGGGGAAATGTCGGGGAGGTCAAGGGGGTGGTCGTCGGGGTCACGGCGGCGGTGGCGCGGCCCGGACGGCGGCGAATCGACAAGGGGAGCGTCGCGGCTTGTGGGGCGATTCCGGCGTCGTGGCGGCAAGACGGTGGTCGGGGTTGGTCGGGGCGGCACGACGACGGCACGGCAAGGTGGGGCGGCGTCGATCGGCGGCAGTGCGGCGTCGGCAACGGCGGCGACAAACACAGTGGGCGGCGATAGGGTTTGGGTGGGGAAGTGTCGGGAAAGGAGATGAAATACTCCAATGGCAAAATCGTAAATAAGTATTGACTCGATTCCTACTCGAGTCAAATTAATAACTAGTTCGTAATAAATCCTAAAAAAATCTAGAAAAATATGGAAAAATCCCATAAAATAAAACAAACACAACAACATCCATATGACATGCTCTATAACTAATAACCCACCCGAATATCATACTAACACTGTCCTAATGCGTTATTCGGCCTAAAACTATTTCTACGATCAAATACATAGAAAGAAAAATACTGCATACTTTCATATATTCTGATAACTCATTTCTCACCATCTTTTCGATGTTATCATCATATATTCAGGTACACCTGACTCTCATCGCTCATAAATCATGGCTGGCCTCGACTCAGCACGCGGTTCATGAAACTGACTCGACTCGAACCAACGGTTGAACTGACTGGTTTAGTAACGTAAAACTCTGACTCAAGTCATAGGTTTAGGGTTTAGGTCATAGGTTTTACAAGCAAGGTGGATCTATAGCCCCACAGACACTTCACCGTCTCCCCTCTTCCACTATATGCCTGCTCCAACAGTATTGTTGGTCATTCTTCAATATATAGGGGTATAAACACATTAAGAATGAGCGAGATTACCATTGACCGTGGATTTAGATGGTTGACCAGATGTTATTTTATTTGCAAGGGCCAGATCAATGATGGGTATTGAGAACCGGTCAGTGTTTATAGGAGCAATCCCCCTAGACTGTTGGAGATACGTGTAGGCTCAACATGGGATCACCATTGTACGTGTCACGACCATGATCCAGACCCTTCTGAATCCAACACTCATGGTTGGATAACTTGAGTTGAGTTGATAGCAGCTACCTATGGGGAGATAGAGATATGGAAATAAACATGCCAAATATAGTAATGGGTTCATGACATACATGATCAGGATCAGGCTTTAGCACCTAGATAGCACAACCACTGTCCGAGTTGCACAACCACCGTCTGAGTAGTACAACTATCGTCTGTGATGCACATCCTCCGTCTGAGTTGCCCAACCACTGACCATGATGCACAACCACCGATAGCATTACAACCATCCATGTTACCCAACCATCGACTGTGATGCATTACCATCGACTGAATAGCACTACCACCATCCATGTTGCCCAACTACCGATTGTGATGCACTACCACCCTCTGTATATTGCACTACCATCAGACCGAGTGGAGCAATTATTTTGGACGTAAGGGCTAAGTAGTTACCTCACCCTATAGGAGGATATCTATGTGAAGATGTTCTTAGTTTTCACAGAGACCACATGTCACAACATTGAGAGTAGAGTGGGGTTAGAGATTGAGGACAAGATATAGCTACGGTAATATCATCCATGCCGAGGAAAGTTAGGCCCACTAAAATTATTTGGATGTGATGGCACACGATTGACTTCACTAGCCATCTTGCATACCATCGCCTTGACCTGACATCCGTGGGTCAGACGTGTATTGTAAGATAGTGTTAGTTACAGTGTTATTGGGATCATTAGATAGTATTAGTGTGTCTTTTAGGGATATATATGGACAGAGTCCGAGAATAGGGAAGTGTGATATCTTGACGATATGGCCACTATGGTCAGATTGCATGATAGCATATGTGTGACCCATAGCCAAGGTATACAGATCAGGTGATTAGCAGATGGTCAAACATGTAGTGTGACCTCAACCAATGAGAGGAGTTTGACTCGTATTAGAATTTTGGCATAGATGATGTGTTTAGTGAGGGAGTGTCCATTAAGGAGACAATGTTTTCCTTGTGCTTAGCCAGCACGATTAGGTTCTTACCTTGAGACGTACGATTTAACTTTTATCCTGAGTATAAACAGTACCTTTGTGGTATTGTTTAGGACTTACAGTGCAGGTAGCCGAAGACATACCAGTCTGGAGGAGACAACTTCACCCAAGCTTGGGACCAACACAGTTAAGGACTTCAGTAACACCACACCACATTGACCAGATAAAGGGATACCAGTGTATGATCATCTTGGCTTATAGCTTTGCTTGAGATTTTACCAAAACGATAGTAGTTATGTGAGTTAAGATTAGTGCTACAAATTAGTACAAGGCAGCATGTCACACACCATTGAAGAGCTGATGAGACACGTGTCAAACCTGACTATGAGTCCCCGTAAACTTGAGGGGAGATAGTGGTTTTTTGGGTTGTTTGAACCATCCATTTAGAAGTGTGTGACTAGTACGGTATCTAGAAACACATGCCTACTATTAGTTGATTAAGCTAGAGCCACTTAAAAGTCATCTCTTAGACTCGTCGTTGATTGGCTGTTCCATAGGCTGGCCACCTATGACATAGTCCAATCATGATGATCTTAGAGATATGTTTAATTTTAATTATATTTTAGTTAATTAATATTTTATGAGATATGCTTAATTTTAGAGTTTTAATGTAGAAAAAAATGAAACAAATTAAGCTTTGGAATTGAAAAGTCATGGCCACCCAATGGCTACAATTTATGGTGTTGACAAAGTTCAATGAAGATTAATGTACATTGTTTTGGCTGCATTTGAGTATGTCGAGGAGTTGGAAATTTGAGTGGATATCATAATCAATTTGAATACATTGATTTGTAAGAAACCTCCTTCAATTCATGTATCTTGTGGCTATCTCATCTCTATATAAAGGAGCGGTCATTTGTTATTTGAGATATCTCAACTTTTGGCATAGAAGTAGTTTTAGTTTTTGTAACTCTTTTCTTTTCATAATGAAAAGTAGTTTCTTCTTTATAATGTTTTCTATTTTTATTATGGAGTAATCGTGTATTCGTTCTAGAGAAGAATAGAACTTAACATGATTAATTGAGTTCATTTCAACCTCTTACTCTTTTATTCAATCAGATTGTTTGAATTATCATGTTCTTAATGCTAAGAATAGATTGATCACCTATTTCTTAGATTATGAGGTTTAATTAGATTTCGGGAGAAATTAATTAGATTAGTCATTGATAATTCATTATACTGATGAGTCTTTTGACTTGTTTGTTATTGTGTTTGGAAGATACACAACACCGTATGCGATTGTAAGGCAAATCTTAATGCATTATTTTTTGATTAATCAATTATCACCGGGAGGTAGGAATTGAAGCAAAATAATAGAAGCATGAAGGAGCGGAGCCACCATGTCATATAATTATCCTATATTGACAATCCGAGGGAATACAAGATAAGAGTAAGATTGATGAAGATTAATTTCACGTTAAGGAAATTTGACTCTAGAACGAATTTTATCTAAAACTAAAAATCTTTCTTCGTTGTTGTTTTACTCGTAGTTCTATTTTATATTATTAACATAAGGAAATTCATCTCTCTGTGGGACGATATATAAATTTATCATTATATTACTTCTTTCGACCATGTATACTTGCATGTCATTGAAATTATGCGAACACCTACCCATATGTTTGAGCCACCTAGTATCACATGTAGAGTTTCATTACCCCATTGTAACTTAGATAGAGATCCTCACATCACCATAGATAGAGCGATGTACATACCTAGTAAGATTTTCTCAGATCAGTGCACTCTTCTAGCAAAGTTGATTGCAGACCATGTGATGATGAAACACATACTAGTTAGAGTCTCAGAGTAGTGTGACCAGTTTTCCACGAAAGATCCATTCTCTTTCTATGTGATGCATAAACACCAGATAGAGTTGAGTATTTTCACTCACTCTTCAAGATATACTAGTCCTGCTACTAGTCTACCCAGATAGTGGATATGAGCATACATTGACCAGTACACAAGCTACAAACAAGATGTAGACTACACAGTTCCATGCAGAGTATGTTTTCATACTCCTTGAGATACACTGTACATGTATAGGTGTTCTCACCATCATTCTATCATAGAGAGTTGCTTTCGAGCAGCAGTTAGTGATTGTATAGATAGCCACCAGAGCCATAGTATGCAATAGAGTCATAGTAGCTGTCCTTATTCCATTATGGAATAAAGTAAGATATTTGACTCGGGACCAAGTTAGCTAGGACCTGGTGAGCGGTCCCTTTCCTCTTATAGGGACACCTGAGTGTTTCTGGCGACAGTGAACCAGTCAACCCATTAGCACATTCCCTTATTTGGTACTAAAGTCTACCTTATGCTAGCAGGACTCATAGAACACCCTAGTATTGCCGTAGGACCCGGAGTAGAGTGCCCTAAGGGTACACGTAGTTGACTTATTACATTGATGAGGATTAGGGAGACATGGGTAGATGTTAGGCCACATACCTCGCACCGATATTATTTTTCCTAATGTAGTTCAGACTAGTACCCTATAGTACTTAGATTACTTGCTCCACTATCTAGTAGACCCCTTAGGGGTGAGTTTAGGTTTTTCCCACAGAGGTCATTATATTTCAGCCACCATAGTTTGCAGTGACCCTAGGAGCTAGTCCAGCAAGATGACTCAAGAATGCATGGTCAGTCTTGCGAGACGAATCGAGCATGCATGATCAGTCCAGCGAGACGATTCGAGCATGCATGATCAATCCAACAAGATGATTCGAGCATGTATGGTCAATTCAGTTAGATGATTCCAGTATGTATGACATGTTTTGCTAGATGATTTGATCCACGTGTACTCTGTCCAGCTAGATCATTAAAGAGCTAGCGAGCTTCGTCAGTGTTTAGAGTTCTAGCGTCATATTGGTCCATTTGGGCCATGTGCAGTTAGCTTTCGAGGGAGAGCTACTCATATTGCCAACTAGATGACATTTTCAATTGAGTCCTCTGATCGCAGTTAATGTGAGAAATTCTGAAGACAAAATTTCTATAAGGAGGAGAGGTTGTAAAGCCCCAACTTCGGTAAGGATTTTACCAGCTGTAATTGGTTGGTTCGGACCAGTCTCAAGTCTGTTCGAGCAAGCTCAAGCTAGAAGCAATTTTAAGAATATAAGTATGAGCTGCCATATGGCCATATAAACATGTCATGGAGGCTAGAGTATTTCAACATGCATATGATAGTTTCAGTTATGATATAGTACAACATAAGTTATCAACATATACATGAGGTAGACAAATAATTTTTATGCGAGATAGCCAGGGTTTAGGCCTAGATCTAGGTCATTACTAGCATTTAGTCTCCGTTTGAGATTTTCAAGGTATTTTATATGTATGTAGCATAGGGATTTCAGATCACTGGATTATGCCCAGTGGGCCTAGTTTGATTAAGTTTAGAGTTCAGACGCCCTTTAGCCTTCTTACATCGATTCCCACATATAGAGCCACTTTTAGGACTCGAGTCAGTTTTGACTTTGGACGGTCTCGATCTGAGCTTTCCATCCATGTGTATATTGCATATACCTATATAGGTGGGCCCACTAGGTCATGAGTTATTGAACGCCTAGATCATGCCACATGGCAAGATCTGGAGCCATACACTCAGCCTTAGCTTCATCCATTTATTTCTAGAGATTCCCACGATTTTGAATGGTTTTCACATTAGAGACGTGACCACTTTGGCTCACCACCAGCAAGACCTCAGCCCTCCTCCGGCCACTGGATCGGTATGACTGTGTCCATCTCGCTGCCGGCTATCTGTTTGTAACCACCATCACCCCCGGCACCACTGCAATCGCACCCTTTCAACTTCATCTTGAAGAGATCTACATTTTGAGGCCACCCACAACCATCGCCCCAGCAGCGATCATCACCGGTGTTTTCTGGTGATGGACACTGCCGCCCCTCAGATTAGCCTGTTTACCCACGTAGCATTTGCTTGCCCTCGTTGCCGTTTGCCTACCCACGTTTGCGCCCGCGTCGACCTGCATGATCTTGTTCACCAACCCGCCAGCCCAAGTTCGAGTCCGCCAGTCCAGTTCATGTCTGCCCAGTCAACCCAGCTCATTTTCTAGTTAACCGAGATCGGGTTGGTTCAGCCCATTCGACTCGGTCTTGTTTAGCTTGGTTTGGTCTGGTTGTTAAGTGTTTAAAGTATACAATATTTACCCATATTTTTAATGTGATTTTGTACTTCCTGGGTATAAATATTATTAATTAGGTGATATTTTAGTTATATTCTAGTTAATTAATATTTTATGAGATATGCTTAATTTTGGAGTTTTAATTCAGAAAAGATGAAACAAATTAAGCTTTGGAATTGAATGGTCATGACACTTGGACCCACCCAATGGCTACAATTTATGGTGTTGACAAAGCTCAATGAGGATGGATATACATAGCTTTGGCGCCATTGTCAAGGAGTTGGAAACTTCATCGAATATCATAATCAATTAGACTACATCGACTTGTGGAACCCTCCTCGAATTCTTATATCTTCTAAGTATCTCATCTTATATAAATGAGGTGGTCATTTGTTGTTTGGGATATCTCAACATGCTTAGGAGTTTAGTGAATTAAGTAGTTCTAGTTGTTGTAATTCTTAATACTTTTTATAATATAAGTTTATTTCTTTTTCATCATGTTCTTTATTTTTATTATGTAGTAGTCCTTTATTTTGTTCTAGAGAAGAATGGAACTTAACATGGTTTAATTGAATTTATTTCAACTTCTTACTCTTTTATTCAATCAGATTATTTGAATTATCATGTTCTTAATGTTAAGAGTAGACTGATCGCCTATTTCTTAGATCATAAGGTTTAATTAGATTTCAGGAGAAATTAATTAGATTAGTCATTGATAATTCATCATACGATGAGTCTTTTGACTTGTTTGTCGTTGTGGTCAGAAGATACACAACATCGTATGCGATTGTAAGGCAAATCTTAATGTATTATTTTGTTGATTAATCAATTATCACCGGGAGGTAGAAATTGAGGCAAAATAATGGAAGCATGAAGGAGCGGGAGCCACCATGTCATATAATTATCCTAGATCGACAATCCGAGGGAATAGAAGATAAAAGTAAGATGTGATGAAGATTAATTTCATGTTAAAGGAAATTCGACTCTAGAACAAAATTTATCTTAAACTAAAAATCTCTTTTTGTTGTTGTTTTGCTCTTAGTTCTATTTTTAGTATTAATGTAAGTAAATTTATCTCTCTGTGGGATTGTGAGATCCCTCAACTTAATCCCACATCTAATACCTCCTGGAGAAGATCCTGTTTATAAATGAGAATAGACTATAGATCTTTAACTTTGGTTAACCATTTTAAGGAAATGACTTAGGCCCATTACGTTGCACTTTGGGTTGGGTCGTTACAGGTGATATCAGAGCAACCTGATTACGTATTAGATGGTGGGCTGGACTAGGGCATTGGCTAGGTTGCTGGTCACGGGCCAAAGAAGGTCATGGGCTGGGTTTAGCAACGGGTTAAGTGTAGGAATTTCGGGGACGAAATTTCCTAAGGTGGGTGGATTGTGAGATCCCTCAACTTAATCCCACATCTAATACCTACTGGGAGAAGATCCTATTTATAAGTGAGAATAGACTATAAATCTTTAACTTTGGTTAACCATTTTAATGAAATGACTTAGGCCCATTACGTTGCACTTTGGGCCGGGTCGTTACAGGGATGAAACTTGGAAATTTATCATTATATTACTTGTTTCGACCATGCATACTTGCACGTCATTGAAATTAATCAAACAAGTCTCTTTTTGTTGTTATTTTCCTCTTAGTTCTATTTTCTGCTATTAACATAAGTAAATTTATCTCTTTGTAGGGACGATACTTGAAAATTTATCATTATATTACTTGTTTCGACCATGTATACTTGCACGTCATTGAAATTATTCAAACATGTTTTTGGCACTGTTGCCGGGAAGATCGAATTTTCTTAGTTAATTTAGGATTAGAATTTTGAGTCTTTTTCTTTTCTTTTTAGATTTTAGTGTTTGATTTTTTTAAAGAATAAAATACTATATCATTGTCTTCTTCCTTGTTATCATTTGTTTATGCATCGATTAGTGTGGTCACCCTTGTTTTCTTGTGATCCAGAGATTGAAAGGACTTTGAGAAACTTGTGTGCCGCTGGAAGAAGAGCACAAGAAGTAATAGAAGAAGAAGCCATGGACCCACAACAACAACAAATGCCTCCACTTCCACCGATTGTAGCAGTAGCCAATGATGACAATAGGGCAATCCAAGATTGGGTTGTACCTCTTGCAAGAGGGTTACAACCTAGTATTATTGCACCACCGGTGGATGCGACCCACTTCGAGCTTAAACCAGTTTTATTTAACATGTTACAAACTATAGGACAATTTAGTGGATCGCCTACTGAAAATCCTAATAGGCATATCATCGATTTCCTATCGGTTTGTGATATGTATAAGCAACCTGGTGTCTCTGACGATGCTCTCCGCCTTCGCTTATTTCCATTCTCATTAATAGGAAGTGCGAAAGAGTGGTTGTCATCATTAGATGCAATTACCACTTGGGATGAATTGTCTGAAAAATTTTTGTTAAAATATTTTCCTCCTTCTAAAACTGCTAGATTACGTAATGAAATTTTATCTTTTTTGCAGTTTGATGGTGAGTCTCTCTTTGAGGCATGGGAAAGATTTAAAGAATTGTTGAAAAAGTGTCCCAACCATGGTATAGAAAGATGGATGCAACTCCAAACTTTCTATAATGGGTTGTTGGGGCAAACAAAGAACATAGTTGATGCGGCGGCCAATGGATCGTTTCTTAGGAAGAACCCACATGAAGCTTTTCAACTGCTAGAATTGATGGTTCCTAGCAACCACCATGCAACACAAGAAAGGCACCCAAGGAGGATTACCGGAGTTTTAGAATTAGATGCACTTACTGCTTTATCTGCTCAGGTTAGTGCTTTAGCTAATCAAGTTCAAAATCTTAATATGCAGGGACAGGTTAAGGCTGTGGAGCCAAGGTGTGAATGGTGTGGACAAGGACATTCTACAGGTCAATGTGCAACAGATCAAGTTAACTACGTAGGCAACTTTAATAGGAACAACAATCCCTATTCCAATACCTACAATGCGGGCTGGCGCAATAACCCCAACTTTTCATGGAATAATTCTCCACAATCGGCTGTTGTCCTCAATAATCCACCACCACCATCACAACATTCTCGACCTCCTTCACTTCCTTTTCAGCCACAACAACCGGATTTGATCCAAATGTTCAATTCTATGCAACAAACTATGCAACAATTCATGCAGAATCAGCAACAACAACAACAACAGTTTATGCAACAAGTTGTGTTGCAATTAAACAAGGAACCAAGTGAGCGACCCAAGGGTGTACTTCCCAGCCAACCAGAACAACCAAGGAAAGATGGTCAAGAGCATTGCAAAGCCGTAACAACCCGGAGTGGTATTACTTTACAAGAACCAGTTCAGCCCAATGAAGTTAAGGAAAAAGATGAAAAGCCAAACAACGAACATGAACCCATTACATTGGTTAGCTTACTCGGAAGCAAAGGGAAAGGAAAGATGAGGTACATATAGAAGAGGTCAAAAAAAGTACCATTTCCTTCTAGACTGAGGAAACAAAGTGATGAAAAATACTTTAAAAAATTTCTTGATATATTTAAGAAATTACAAATTAACATACCTTTCATTGAAAC
>JAURVB010008048.1:0-12782 GCA_033002965.1 Piper betle | reverse complement strand
ATTGAAATATGATATACAAAAAAAAACCACTTGTCATTTATTGGTTATTATGGGCATCCCAAAAGCGTCGGCCAAGGTTACCCAAAATGAAGTTACGAATTAGTAGATGCTGCCGAGGGAAGTAACAATGTTATGTAAATCAATAAATGATGTCAAGGTTTAGTATCTTGATCACTCAGCGAAGAAGTTGGAAATAAAAGAGAATAATCCATACTAAGTAATTTAAAATCAAAGGGATTTTAGCATGGAAAGGTTTATTTTTATGCTCTTATACTTGTGATACATTACACCATTTCCTAGCTTCAACAAATATTCTTGAGGCCGAGACCTTGGTGCAATGCTTTTGACTTCTAAGGGTTGGGGAAGTCTTGCACTTCAACCAAAGGGTACACTTGGAACAAACAGCAAGAACAAGGCTGCTGTCAGCGCAGCTAACTAAAGAGACGAGAGAGCTGGACAGAACTCCACATCGATACTTACTTCTACGCTATTTCGGCAGTAATCTGTTATCTTCCATTGCCCAACAAAAAGTTGAGGTTAGGCCAATGCTATATTCATACCAAAATCACCGAGGCATCGATAAAATAAAGCCAACTTTCTTGATCAAAAGTTTGTCACTTGAATAATTTTTAGGCTAATACATGTCAAACTTACATGCATGGACGCATATAAATTTGTGTGAGCTCATATCTCTTTATGCTGGTTCGTGGGCTAGACTTTTGTGAGCGGTGACCCTGTTTATGAACCACCAAACAAACGCTTCAAAAATCTTGTGGATAAGAAACGACACAGCGCGCACTGAGATGCTCTCCACACCGGAGAAGAAGTAACGGCAGTAATTGTGATGCTCCCATACCAACTTTTGCTAGCTCAACCTCTCCACTAAACATGGAGGTGACCATGTCTCTCAAGTCCCTTGTTCGTTCTCCTCTACCTCATCACCACTCCAGCTTCTTCCCTCCCTGCCGGCAGCTGCTGGTTTCCGGCCGCCGGCAGCTGCTCGGTGCAGAGGAGGATTCTGGTCGTGGAGGCCAAAGGGAAGAAGGGGATGCAGTCCCGGCAGTTCCAGAGAGCTCGTCCCCCGCCTCTCCCCAAGATTGAAGATGATGGCAATCCCAGATTCGTTGTTTTTATCCGTACCGCTAATGTTAGCTGCTTGTCACTCTTGTGTTTGTGCTTTTGTGCTCTGTGTGGTTAAAAGGTGTGTTCTTGTGATGTGGGTGCTCGTTATATTTAGTGGACTTGAAGTGGAAGATTTTGTTTTTTTTGTTGTGTTGGTGTTTGTAATTCTTGGGAGCCTGTTTGTTGCTTAGAAGATTTTGTTGTTGTATAGGAAGAGATGGTTAATGCTGTAGAGATTTGCATATCAAATTGGTTTGTTGTGATGAAAGCTGGTTGGAAATGAATGACAGATTGAATGATGAGATTATGCCTTGATATTGGTTATGTGTGCTTATTTCTTTGTTGGGTTTTGTTTTTGTTATCCGTAGGTTGCTCTTTGGTACCCGTTGAGTATTATAACAGGCGGTACAACTGCGAAACTAATGGTAGCAGCCAAGGACAATTTTGTGGGGAAATACCTCTACAAGGATACGATTAAGAGGAATCTTGCAGCAGTTATTTACAAGGTTAATTTTTTTTACTTGCTATTGACATTGTTTTTTTCTCTTCTATATTTGCCTTTTTATGACAAAACAAATAATGTTCATGATGAGCTTGGCTGTGAAATTAGTGTGTGCGTTGAGATGATTTATCTTTTGTTAATTCGGTAGCTATATAAGCATTCAATGTGTTGAACGGTTCAACCTATCAACTTTATGATTTATCTTTTGTTAATTCTGTAGCTATATAAAGCATTCAAGGTGTTGAACAGTTCAACCTTCAACCTTCCAACCAATTACTTTTAAAACTGTGATTCTTGTAATTTCGCATCATTGCTGCTTCATTCTCAATGGGCGGTAGGAAAGTTTCGGCCTGCTAATGTGCAGAATAAGATGAACGAAACTACGAAAAATCTGTTTGTTCTATGTGCATACAGGAATTTGACTTACAAGTATAAGAGAATTTTAGCGGAAATGTGTTCTAATTTCTGACATATATCTTGATATGGAACAGTGGTAGCAACAGTTTTTCTTAATATAACTAGAAGGGTTTAAGCTTGATGTGCATCTTTTAAGACCGTGTTCTTAGTTCTTAGACATTCTGCTTGTCGGTGAAGGATAACAGCAGTCTTCCTACCTTGTTCCTATTCCTTCTCTTTTAAACTTTCCTGAGAAAAAGCCGTAGTCCTCCTCGAAAACTAATAGACTCTTGATATTTTACGTTCCTTTCACGTATTTATAATTCATATAATTTACTCTCCGTAGTTATAGCTGCACATACCAAAAAAATTTCATTGCCAATTATCATTTAGTTTTCAGTTTTCCCTCTTATGGATGTCATACTCATTGTACTCACTTTCTTCAGTCTCTCTGATTTAAACAGGATGAGCAGGAGATACAGAAATCAGCCTTTAGGCAATATCGTGTACTGCGATCTGCTACTTCATTCAGATACGGCTACAAACTTGTGGTATTTTGACGCTGTTTTATCTTCTTTCTTCCCTCCGCGTGTCAAACACATAAAGGAAAAATTGTTTTGGGAGCTCTATTTCTAAATTTCCTATTAATGTTATGCAGGAAAACAATAATTTGAAAGCTGCACTTACCACTTCAGATGTCATTGAGGTGAGCTTTTTTCACATTTGTGAATTCTTACTGTAATTTTTTCAGTTCCATGCCTCGTCACAATTTTCCTATTTCAGCTGTTGTGTTTTCCTTCTGATGTACAATATATCAGTGCCATTGATATTCCCGGTTAATGTAAAATGTTAAATGGAGGCAAATATTTTGACTGGGTGGACAGCATATGTCAATTAATAGATATTTCCAATGTCTACCTAGTAGACATATCATCCTTCAACTCCAACTGAGTGGATGCTCTTTGTGTGTGACAAACATTCCTTTGTGTAGACATCAGTAATCTTGTTGAATTTGGCTTACAATAGTATAGTTTTTGTTGGTTGGTAAGTGTGAAACCTACAAATGGTTCTTAATTCAAGCAATTTTTTTTTCTTCTAAGATCTCCAATTCCTGATTGGAGCGATTGGTAATCTTTTTGACAAAATTTAAACATACATTTTAACAGGTTTTGCTACAAAAACAGTTTTCCTAACCTGAAGTACTAATTGTACAGCTTCCTACACCAGACGAGTTGAAAACTGTGGTTGACAAAGTGAAAGACTTCTTTGGTGATGCTGCCAGTAATGCCAAAGAGTCATTTAGCTAAGATCACTGCACTCAATTCCACATTGGAGTCCAGAATCCACATCTGAGCGAGCACAGTAAACGATCACCTTTTGGGAAGATCAGCTCTTCGTTTTCACACATTTTGTTTGTAAAATCTCCTACATCATGTTTGCACTCTTTTGGATTTTTAATGGTAAAATGGTTTTGGGTTTGAGCGTCGATCTATTTTCTGAGTGTTTTATACGGTAAACGGTTGACAACGCTGTGTTCTGAGGACAGGCCATGCAACGGTCATTCCAACTTCTTGTTCATCGTTGCATGTTTTATTTTATGAAAACAGAGGAGCTTGAGCTAAATTGGGATTTGTGATTTTGCCTATGCTTCTCATAAACTGTGATAAGTTCATTCATTCGCGAATGGTTTAACCTCGTATATTAAGCAGTCTTTTTGGGCATAACAAAGACAGACTAGACAGCCTTATAATATCATAATTTTCAGCAATTGGGCTGTCCGTGGGTTGCTCGGTCACAGTCGTAGAATAAACCTTCTCTAGCAGAACTTGCCAACAAGATTAGGGGTGGGGTGGACGTGGACGTCCGAAGTTTATTCGTCCGAAATTTACATCGACCAAATTTAATTGACCGAATTTAAACAAACCAAATATGGATTTTTTTTGTCCGACCGACCGAGTGTCCGATATTTTATATCAATAATATAATGTCTTTAATATTTATAAGACTAATATTATAGTTTATGAAAATTTTAAAATATAAATATACAGTAAAATTAATTAAGTTTATACATAAAATTAATATTTAATATCTTAAATATCTAAAAATAACATACATATAAAAAAGATAAAAGTCACTCTTATATTTAAGAATTTAGAACCATACATTTACATTAATAATCATATCAAACCAATTACAATTTAATTAACATGCTCTTAATTTTTAAAGTCAAACAAAAGATAATCAATGTATAAAAATTTTAAAATAATCATTGGCATCAAAATGTAGTCTCAATATTACATTTACTTCAAAGATAAAATATTCTAATAATTGATTCTTTATCTAACTCACCAACACGAAAAATACAAAAAAGTTAATTACTCATATTTTGTATCCTTTTTATTTTTGAAATTAGGATATTTCATTTCAATATACTTCTATAAATGAGTAGTTTCGTAACTTTCAATTCTTCAAACTTCTTTTCACAATAACGACAAATAGGAAATATTCCATTCTTCTAATATTATCTATCAAAATAGGCGCATACACCAGAATACTATTTTTCTCTTTTTTGATAATGTACTGTCCATAGATTCTCTCCTTCTTTAGCAATTGAATTTTTACTATCTTTTTCACATCCACTTTATTCATTTACATTTAATAATAAACTTGTATGATCTATCCTCGAAAAAATATATCACATTATAAACATAATGTAAAAACTACAATATGAGTCAGAGTTTTATGCTTATGAATCAATCGGTTCAGACGTCAGTTTGAGTTGAATATATTTTAAAATATGTGTACTGAGCCGATGCCGGTCGCGTGTATGAGCCATGAGAGTCATATGTACTCAAATATATAATGATAATATCATGAACACAAAAGAAAAAAATAAGTTATTAGAATATATAAAAAATATGCCAATTATTTTTATATATATAGTGGAGAGTAAAATTAATTTTAGGTCGTTTACCACGTTAGGACGCGTTACAGGGAATTTAGGTAGGTTATTAGTTGTAAAGCATGTCGTTATAATGTTGTAGTATTTGTTTTATTTTATGAATTTTTTTAGGATTTATTTCGAGTTAGTTATTATTATTGACTCGGGATAGATTCGAGTCAAGTCTTATTTATGATATTGCCATTGCTCAAACCCTCCGACCCTTTTTCTCTTCCCCATCCAAACCCTTGCCGCGCCACCCCCTTTTCGTCGCCACCACCGTCGATGTCGCCCTGCCGCCGATTGTCGCCACCAGGCCCTGCCGCAACGTTGTCGTGATGCCCCGAGCGCCCCGGCGTTGCTGTGATGCCCCGAGCACCCCGGCCGTCGCCCGGCCTCCACGACGCTGCACCTAGCAACGTGCTCGCGTCATCGATTCCGTCGTCGGCGACTGTCTTCGCGGCCATCCAATCACCGCTTTGACATTGCCGACCCTCCCACGACCTTCCCCGATAAGAGCGGAGCCCATCGCTGCCCAGGCCGGCCGGATTTAATCACCCACCACCAATCGCCTCTATTTAGCGATTTTCCAGCGAGCTGCCACTTCCGCCGAGCACGTCGACGTCGTAGATGTGTCAGGCTCGCCGAGCCGATTCCAACGGTTCCAGTGGAGGGATTTTGCTAGCAGTGCAGAGTGCAGCTGCGGTGGGCAGGCGACAGCGGCGACGGAGGCAACGGCGGCGCTGACGATTTTTTGGAAAATAAGGTAATTTCGGACTGTCCGCGGATATTGTCGGACCCGACGGACAATTTGACGTCCAAAGTCGGTCGAACGAGTTTTGTCCGATGAAATTTTGAACATACGCAAACAATAATTTGTCCGATGTCTGTCCGACCGATGCCCACCCCTGAACAGGATCATTAGATCCATTAGTGAAAGATCAAAAGAACAACGAAGGATGCTAGTACAGAATTTGCACAAACTAGAACCAAATAAACATAAAAAAATGGAAATTAAATAAATAGCTTGGATCATTTACATCATTTACAAAATTTTAGGCCATCGGGTCAACACAAGCAGATGAATCAAAATAGCTCATAGCGGCCAATTTCACTGAGATAGGAAAGAGGGGGAAAAAAATGTAAAAGGGCAAAAGATAGATTAAAATCAGAGCTCAAAATTGCTGGACGATCCAAAAAAGCTCGGCCGATCAAACCCTCGTAATTTACATTCTGTACATTGGCAATGGTAGCATGATAGTTCTTCGTTTGTACCAATCTTGAAGATTTCTCAAGAAACTGAACTATTTTAGCCCTCTCCTTGGACCTCCGGGCCAGTGGAAATGGCTCAGTCAAGCTCTGTTAGCTCACAAGAATATCGTATTTCATATCAACCATTAAGCTTTGCCAAAAAATGGTTAAGATTGTATTCCTCTGTGTATTGTGATTGGTCCCATAACTCCTCCAAACCACTGAGAATGGCTTTCAAACCTTTTCCTCTGGAAGGATAGTTTGTGTCATCTTCCAAAGTGCTTGAGGAGCTCTTGGCATGGGAAGGACCCTGCACCAATGTCCATAGACAATTTAGTTATAGTGGAGTCCCCTAATAGAGGAAAAATGAGCAGATAAAGAAAGGTATATTTCAGCAAGTCATAAGACATCAATATGAAGGATCAAGTAACAAAATCGCTTGAAGACTAAGAGCTTAAAGGGTCAAGGTTATGCCGCATAGTTAATCAAGTAAAAGATACTTACAATCAAGATTACCCAATTTCAAGCCAAAATTATCCATCTTAGAACCTGTTCTTGCTTTGAAGATAATATTAACATTCGCTTAAAACATGAGAAAATACTTACCTTGGTGCTTCCGTCAGCCGAAGTGAAGAGATCTAGCAACTGATCTGTATTCATTGTTTTCAGACTAGCATTTTCTGCATTTATTACGGTATTAGCAACTGATACTTTAAATTTTTGAAGACTCATAATCTTCTCTTCTAATGTTCCTCGCATGATAAGTCTATGCACATTCACAACTTTCCGCTGGCCCAACCGATGCGCTCTATCCATTGCCTGCCAATCCAAGTGAAGGCAAACACAAATTCCAATTAAATTCTTTTATACAGGCTAAATGCAAGAGATGCACAAAAGCTTAAATACAATGAAGAAACCTTAAAATTACACAACATAGTCGGGCCCACCAAAAAACCCAAATAATAGTATACTAAAAAAAAAACTTGTATGATCTTATTCTTCTTTTTCTATCATTGTACCTCATATAGAGGTGACGAACATGGTCATAATCTAGGATCCATGTGATTACAAATAACAAAGTTTTGATGACCAGATGCCTTGGCGCCTATTCTCCCTAATTGGGACCAAGAATAGAGGAACATTGGCAGAATTAACCTTGTAATATGATAATAACAATTTTTTTAAAAAAGAAGAAACAGACAGGAAAAGGAAATTATGGGAATAATAAATGTAGCATTCAACACGTTGCCATTTTCATTTCCCAATAATTGACCGCGTATTTGAAAAAATACTCCTACTTCCCAACAATTAGGGCATCCAAAAAGTAATCATGACTTTTTTACGACGTAAACAAGCTATTTTGGAAAGTTTAAAAGTAATAATTTGAACGTCAATTACTACATAAGCTCTAACAAATCAACCAAGCACTAGTGGGAAAAAAGTATGGGCAATTTATAAATGATGAATAAAACTACCGGAAATAATATTTTAATAACAAATTTACTTCCACCTGTCAACAAAAACCAGAGGTTTGAGGACCAGTACCCCAAGCGTTACCTGAAGGTCTCTCATAGGATTCCAGTCATGCTCCATAAATACAAGAGTATCAGCAGATGTTAAGTTCAGACCAAGGCCTCCAACTATACATTAACAATTTGGTAAGAACTCTCAAAAAAACACGGGAATCCTGAAGTCATTGAAAATAACAATACCATGCATCGTCAACAGGAGAACATCAATTGTTGGATCTGAATTAAATGATTTAACAATATCAAATCTCTTTTCTGGCTCAATTGAACCGTCCAACCGCAGGTAAGTAACACTGCTCAAAGAGTATTAAAGCATATAAATAATATCCATTAAAAGGAAAAAAAGTACACTTTCAAACAAAAAGTATTGTAAGTTCAAGCGAATTTTAATTACAAGCAATTTCAAGGACAATCAATAACCAAATGTCATTAGTATGTAACAACTTTTGGGTTCCGCTGATGATGGTATCCAGCACTGTAACAATGAACACAAGTTATTTTCTTAATTGTTAGTATAGTTTTTGATGAATTAATTGTTATTATAGTTCTTCACATCTCTTTAAGAGCACCATATATTACACAAAGAACATTTAAAATTTTCGGTAGTTAAAACTCAATTGCCATAGTAAAACTCTCGCAGGCATGAACCATGAAAATTCACTTGAAGAAAATTTTGAAAGCTTTTCTTTCCACTATAGGCACTGCTAAATTTAATACCCATCAACCATATGAACAAATTAAAATATCTTTTATTAAGAAAACTACTCCAAGTTAATCAATTCGTGAACATTTCAACCTGCAAGATTTTTTCATAAATCAAATAAACAAGAAACAAAAGCATAAATTTCATAACATATATCTTTGACCTCTCCAAAGAATAAAACAGCAAAAAATTCAAAAAACTGCTCATCGGCCCAAACAATAAAACAAGCAAATTTCTAAATAATACAAAAGCTTATTCACCTTTTCATGTGACTTTGAAATAAATCCCTCTCAATTATATCCAGTAAAGCCTGCATCGCAGACATAGAAAGGCATAAAGAAAGAGACAACAGATGTCAAATTAGAGCATAATAAAATAGACCTAGGTGAACCAAACACAACTGACCTTGTGCTGAGCAAAAATTAACATCCGGTGCTGTCCAAGGCCTATAACTCCTTCTGAACCAGAAGAATCAAATCCAATACCACATTCCTCCAAAATTTCTTGCAGAGTCACTAGTTTGGGGGAGTGATGCAGCTCATGGAGATCAGACACAACATTAGTGCTTTCAGGCATTAGTTCTGACAAAGCCTTCAGAATTGTATCCGGAGGTTTTTCACCAAGAACAAGCAATGGATGGCTACAAAGCTTTAGCAAATACTGGATTGCCTTCAGTGGAAAAAAAATTAAAAAAAATAATTTAAGAAGAAGAAAACACAAAGCCACGTGAGAAGCTGGTAGAGCTAAAAGCTGGAATACCTGGAAGACATGTGAGGATGCCTTTGGGGAAACAGAAGGTGCTTCTCCAGAAGTGGCCGTCTCTCCCACTACTAGGGTTGAAATCTCGTTTCTTGTGTCTGAGCCAGAGAATTGCTCATAGAGCTTTAATTGGATGGGACTCAAATCACAATACCTATCTTGAACAATTTTCTCTGGTAAGTCAGAAAGAACCTCATCCTTTGTACGACGAAGAAGAAAGGGCATGACCTGAGATATTCAGCAATATAAAAGAAGGTCGACAACCAAAAAACATCTAGGAAAGGAAATGGAAAAAGTCATGGGAATTATACCTGCTTATGTAAAGCTTCCATAGCAAGAATACCTGCTTCTGCATCCTTAGCAGAACATTTTGGATCTTTAGCTGCTAGCAATCGCTTGCCATAGCTGGCTTGAAACTACAAATTCCACAAAGATTAGCATATGAGAATATATAAACTCGGCTAATAAATAAATAAATAAATTCTTTTGTATGGTAGCTCATTAATAAAAACATGAAATTTTTGGCAAAAACATAAACAAATATATGAATTCGTCTATAAGGATGAGACGAGATGGCAATTTTTACTTGCAAAATACTTGCATTCAGACCGATAAGATTTTTGCTGCATATAGCACATTTTTTGCCAGCTGCAACACATGCTAGGAGCAGTAAACATAAATATTCCCCATAAATATTACATAAACCTACCTGTCGTTCTGTTCCAAGAAATCCTGGCATCAAAAAGTCAAACAAAGACCAGAGTTCAAGAACATTATTCTGCAAAAAAAAAACATCAATATCATACATCAACTCATTCCAAGTAGCAGTTTCACAAACATGTATACACATTACAATGAACGCTGAACAATTGCCAGAAGACATCAAATTAGGGAGATATGTCAGTAAGTAAGAACCAACCAAATATGTTAGAACTATATGAGTACCTGTATGGGAGTGCCACTAAGAACAAGGCGATGCTCAGCTTTCAACTGTTTCACAGCTGTTGTGATCTCTGACTTGGAATTTTTAATTATATGGCCTTCATCTAAAATACAATAATTCCATGAGAGCTGCCCAAGGTAGTCAATATCTTTTCGAATCACATTATAAGATGTTATTATCACGTTAAATCTTTCAAAATTATTGCGCAAGAGTATTCGATCCTGAGCAGAACCAATGTACTGAAGAGAAGTCATTAGGGAAGAATCAACATATTTTTCGATCTCATAAGCCCAGTGTCCTACTAAAGTAGACGGGCACACTATAAGTGACAAAAGATATCTGTCAGAATTAGACTTTTGTCTTTCTACTACATCAGATGCTACAATAGCAGAAGCCTGGAGGGTTTTGCCCAGTCCCATGTCATCACAAAGAATGCCGTGCAACTTAAATCGCTTTAGAAAAGATAGCCAGTTTATTCCCTCTTGCTGATACCTGATATAGCCAGATGCATGTTACACGTAGCAAACAATAAAAAAAGCTGCAACAAATATGCATTTATAACAAATAGATGAACAAAAGCATTAATGACTAATAATTAGAATGATTTTTTCTAATAAATGCTCGATGCAAAATATTCCTGATGCATTATAAGCAGAAAATTCAAGAAATACCATATACCTCCTGAGTGTAACTTTCAAGTCAGCTGAAAGCTTGTAGTCATCAATTTGAGAATTGTCTAGTAACTGTTTCAGAAACTGGGCATCTTCCACATTCTTTGATAAACTTTCACTAAGCCCTTCTGGAGGAGAAACACCACGAGCTAGGGGAAGAAGAGGGACTAGTGCTGCAAAACTGTGTGTTACACTTTGTCTGACCACCTGATCGCTTTCTCCCATACACCCAAGGAGGGGAACAACAAGCAAGGGAGCATAAGGTACAAGTTCCACGCCAAGATCTTGAACAAGCAAGCTTACAAGCATTCCAGCCCCTTGTCTGGCGCAAACTGAGTCAAAGTCACCAAGCATAGGGATCAGCTTCTGAATCACAGGCCCCATCACACAAGTAGTCATGGATTTGGCCATTGATGCTATACATCGTGAAGCGCCTAACCTGACAGCTACATGACTATGACGCACACATTCAAAGATATGTGGCAGTAGAGAAAGTAGTTTGGCCTTCAATGTCTCAGGGACCAAGGGAGCTATAGACCGAACTACCTAGAGACCATAGAAGCAGATGATAAAGGGTCAAATGACTAACTAAACACTCCAAAAATATAAAATAGAATGCTAGAACAGTTGGTCATAACCAGTTCCTATCAAATCAAATCAAATTAATTACCAGCTTTCATAATTTAGTTTACCCAGTCAATGAATTGTCAACACATGCAAATTTGTGATCACGAGAAATAGGCCTGTAACAATCTGCTAGTTTAACCATAGAAGACACATGTCAACACAAAATTAAAAACTAAAGGAGCAGGAAAGGAAAGTCTCAAAAAAACTAACAATTGACCTAACCTAGAGGTAACAAAGATAAACAAACAATGATTAGCAAACTGCCACTTTCCTTTAATACCAAAAAAAGGAAATCACCACAGCCAAGATAATAGAGCAAAATCGCTCAGTCTAAAAGCACAAGTAAATCCCTATCCAACCACAGGACATTCACATAGTCAGAAATAACATATATACCCAAACAATAACTAAGACTGAACAAATTGCTTTTAAGAGACGTTTCTAATTATTATCAGTTCTTTTATCAAAAACATCCCTAAGATATATCATTAGCCAGTTAATTTAATTTTTAAAACAATAAAAAATGAAGCCAGTCATTTGATATATACAAACCTGGATGTTGCTTATTAATAACTGTGGATCCTTAACACCAATAATCATTTCCCGAATTTCTCTGTCATTACTTTAGGGTTGATAACCTCAATGAGGCAATCCCATAGCTTTGGAAGACTATCAAATAGTTCAGAACCAAATTTCTCACACAAAAATTTCAGAGCAAACTCTGAACCCCTTCTGCCAATGAAGCCCTCAATTCTTGATCGATCTTCATCACTGTACAACATTTGAACCTTAGTTTTCTGGTTGATGCTTACATTTGTCCAACCATAGGTCTGTTCTTCCAAAACATCAATTGAAGTCAATAAAGCAGCCTGCGGAGTCTCACAAGGATCCATGCATGTCAGACTGCAGAGGTTTTTGATCAATTTATCATTTGGACTAGGCTTCCTTGCAACACACTGGAAAATAAGCTCAGCAAGTGCTTCAGCTGCTTTCTGTTGTAAAATTTCCTCCTAAAATACAAATATATAGCATTAACAAAAAGGTATAGGACAATAATGAATAGAAATGAAGAGATGCAAAAAAGTATGAGTTCAATTATTTGGCATGCCACCTGCTCCCTTTTAATAGCAGCCATCAAAGGTAAAATGATTGGATTTAGTTGAGTTGGTAGTTCTGACGTCCATACAACAGCTGCAGCTATTAAGGATGAGACAGTAACATGCAGATTTCCCTGCCAGGGAAAATGCAATTATTATGTTGTACAAAAGTCAAGAGCACTCAAGACAATTAAGAACATGAATGCACAGTAATCATCATCATAGTTAATCCATATCACCA
>JAURVB010008047.1:0-21989 GCA_033002965.1 Piper betle | reverse complement strand
GCCTGCACCTTATCCAAGTTAGGCTGAGGTTGGCAGCTTCTATGCTTAATTTCTTTTACATCAATCTTTTTTATTGTGTTGCACTTACAGGAATCTAGTTGTTAAAAAGTATTGTAGATATCCATTTGATCAATCACAGTTTATATGATGCAAAATGTTGTACTTCCAGTTTTTTCAGCAGCACATAACCGAAAGAAGATAAAAAATGCCCTAGTTAATTTATAGTAGGCTTGAACATGGAACATTTCCTAATACGTAGGAAAGCAAAAAACCAAACAATTAATAATCTTTAATTTGGGTTTCTTGCCTTAACTTGGATTAGAACATCTTATTTACAAATGAAGTAAAAATAAAGTTGGATTAGAACATACCATATATTAGTTCTTGAAGAAAAAACTTGCTGAAACTGCCATTATTGACCATACCAAGTTAACTTTGTTTTAAATTAAGGTGTCGTAGAGTCTGATGTACCTGCAGGTGACTTGCGACATTCTCCCTTGTCAACCCAGGGACGTTCATTAAGTCAAGAATCTTCTTCGGCCCTACTTCTGAGAATCATGCCATTTCATGATGTCACTAAATGCTAAATTGGTAATACAAGGATATTCAAGCAAGATAAAGAAGTGAAAGAGTGAGCATACTACTGATCTTCTATGTGCTATTTGGTACCCATTAAAAATTTGCTACTTGCACATAACCTCAAAGGTTCCTGCTAAAAGTTCTCATGTCTAAAAGATGCATATCTACAAGTAAATTAAACAATAGAGGCATTGATACTATGTGTTTTTGAGCCAAAAAACAATAATGATCTGGTAGTTATCGCTCATTCTGGTTAGAAACCATAATTAAGACTTGGTGTCTTGAGCAAGCAAATGATCATTATTAGGAGAATGAGTTGTATAGACTTTAAGTGCCGGTGACTGACTGTAATTGCCAATAGACTTGGCATCTTGACACTGATTCCCCTCCTTCTACTGGCACTAGGAACAGCAGTTCAATATTGGCAGAGTTACTTAAAAAACAATTATGTCAGAAGTTCGGCATCTAATTTGTTGCAAACCACACAAGTGATGAAAAATGAGTAAAATTCAACTTAAGAATAGGATACTCACTATCAAATCCAATCTGATTTACAGCTTCGACGAATTTTTTATGAAGATCAACAGACCAAACTACCCGCATTTTCTTCCCAGCAGCAGTGTCACTGAACTCCTGCTCATCATGTTCTTCGTTCTCCAAGTTCTTCCTCTTCCTCGTACAGCTTGAATCATTTCCATTTGAAATGCAGCATGTTATCAAACTCAATCAACATTTTTCTCATAATTTGAGAATCTTCATTTCCATCCCGAAATTCAAGATCTCTTGCTTCGTGCATTCTCCTTCTAAAAACATGTTGCCATATGTTTCGAAGTTCTTTCATGCGAACAGGCTTGAGAAGATAATCGCAAGCTCCATGTTGGACGCCTCTCATGACTCTACTTGTTTCTCCATCAACAGACATCACTGTTCAAAGTTATCAATATTCCTCCACATTCAATAATCAGTATAAATAAACAGCATCAGATTCCTACATCGAAAAAAGTGGGATGAAGAGATTTTTATAACAAATTACATACTGATAACAGGTAGATCCATCTCCAGGCCAACTTGTTCTAAAAGATTGAAACCATCCATGTCAGGCATATTAACATCACTAATCACAATATCAAATCGATCCCTTTTTCGCGAAGCATATCTAGAGCAACTCTTGCTAAACCACATGTAGTAACTGCAACATCCAGAACAAGTTCATACGTAATTGGTTTTTATTTTTATCCAGACTAAAAGTGAACAATTCACATATGCAGGAATAAAATTAAGGATTTTATGAACTACCAGCGCAATCTGTTGTTTAACTTCAAATTGGGCAGATTAAGATAGGGAAATTGGAGGAAGATCAATAAGATGATTACGATGGCTGAGTGTATAAAATATTTTTCATCATAAGATACCCCACAATTTACAAGTATAACATTTTACTGCAAACAAGAGCTCTTCCACCATTGTTTCAAACATTCTTATGTCTTAAGTCTGTTTGAATTGAAATAAAAATTCAAGTGTTTTTCGAATCATGGAAAAATGGATCAGATAGATACAAGCTTAACTTTAGCTTCTCTAGGAGAAAACTTGAGGTGATAAACAAAATCTGTATGCATAAAAAAATACTTAAACTCTGTTCATGAATCTAAACTAAGATTCTTGCTGGTTATTCTCGAATGAAAAAATAAGTACAAAAGTTTCAATGATATGTAGCATTGCAATATTGTGTCTTTATCAAAATAACCTACACAATCTTGTTTAATTTAACCAGTTTTCAGAAAGGCAAGAACATTTTAGATGGCTGGATGCCCTTTGACGCCAACCCTAAAAATAGTTTGCCCTCGATGAACCTCTCTAAATCTTGTCAGTAGTCCCAAGTAAAGTAACAAGCAGTTGATGGTCATCATGCTATCCATACATTTCATTTCTTCCTAAGTGATAATTAAATCTAAAATTTGTTCCCAGCAATAATCCCCTTGATTATATATAAACACAATCTTAATAAGAAAAAAATCCAAGGCGAGCTCGCTTTTCAGTACTTCCCAAGCAATGCCCTGAAAAACCCAACGAATATACAACAAATTACAGACCAATATGCATGTTTTACAAAACCAAACAATACTCAAAACCCCACATCATGCAAATCATATATCTACTCAGAAAAAAAAAGAACCACTACCACATGCATCAATCATCCAAAACCCTCTAGTTAGCAGCACCACCAAGTCCAACTACACAATAAGTCAATAACCAAGGATTTCAAGACAGACCCAGATCAGGACTAGCACCCTGACCACCAACCATGCACACCTCACAAACAGCCAGCTCTTACCTTCATAGGAGCACTTCTTGAGCATCTTCTCAAGGATCTTGAGCCATGTTGGATCATCATCCACCACTAGCACCCGCAGGCCGGCCGGGAAGGCATCGGCCCTTGGAGACGGCGAACCACTTTCCATGTGAGTTGAGGCTATAGAGAGCAACAACCGTCCAAGTGAAGGAGGAAGATGCTTGAGCGGGTTATTTAACGGTAGAGTGGCCTTACCTTAGCTTACATGCTACACGTATATTATATATAAGGTTGTGTTATATGGAATGCATGCTGGTGGACGAAAGCTTTTGTTTCATATACATGGGCTGTGATGGGAAAGTGGCTTTAAAGCTTTTGGAGAGAGTGGAAATGAGAATCTCGGGTGGGAGAGAGAAAGCGTGCTTGGATGGACGCCGTGGATGCTGCTGCCATTAAGCTTAAAGTTTTCTCTAGTACTCTGCAAGCTTTTGTAATTAATCCCCCTTCATGCGTCACATATCTATCATTAGCTTTGCATATGCTAATTTGCATCATCGTTGTCTTCGTTGTTATCTGCACCTTATCGCAACTAGAATATTGTATTGCCCGAATTACTTGCACAAAACAATATCATGTTACATGTAAGAAACAAAGTGATCCATTAATTTTTTTATGTTAATCAATGGAAAATGAATGGAAGTTTCAACATTTTTGTCATTGTAGCGAATCTTTAAATTAACCAATAGGGGCCATGAAATGATTGTTGTGTAATAAGGTAGTTGAAGTAGAAATCAACTGTCTATAGAGCAATGCAAATTAGATAGTTCTATATGATGAATATGAAGGCATAATAATTGGTTGTCTATCTACCAGAACAGTTGCTTTGTTTTGCAGAACCAGCAGTGGAAGATGGACGAGACTTTGGAATGAGAATACACTCACTCTTCTTTCTGATCTTACATGAGAATGGAATCATTTATGCTTCTTACAATATCCTAATTCCACAACTGTCGAGTGCTTAATTGTCGGCGCCTTTAATCGTCTTCCTAAACAGTGTGGGATCCAATTCATCCCTGCCCATTTGATCAGATTGGTCTTTTGCTGACTAGCTTTTTGAGTCCATAAAAATATTAGTTATGGGTTTGTTCTTGGGATCATTGCTTGGAAGAATGAATTTAGCTACAGTATAATGATTGACCAGAATATGAAGTAAATATGGAAGAGGTATGTTGAGAGAAGCTACGGTGTGTGAACAGTTGAATAGAAAACCAATATGGAGAAGAGAAATTACTGGGCTAGCAGATGAATGCTGATCAGAGAATGTGGAATATCTCAGGGTGGCCAGCCCAATAAGACATGATTTTATGCATGCACCAGATTAAAATAATTGGAAGTGGAGGAATGGAATGCTCATTTTCTTAATTTACAACCTCCTAAAGCTATGAGGTCTTGGATGCTTCATTATGATTGATTTTTCTTTGGAAGAAATGTAAGATTTTTTTGTTTACTAAGTTGGTTTCTGACATATGTTGATTTCATGAGGTGGGAATTTTTATATCTGTATTGCAAAACTGTAGGGTAGCTTTTGTGCAAATTGAACTTGTTGGAAGATTCTTCTCTATCTTGATCCTTTTGTCACTCCTCCTTGCTCTCATCTCTACTAAATATTTAGAGGGTATAGTATAATTACATGCCTGAGCCAACAGATTATTGTAAGGTTACTAATGCATTGACCTTTTCCTTTTTGATCAATAGGGAAAGGTCCTAAGATTAGCACATCTCAAATAACTTCAAGGTACTGTTTTTTGTCCTGTCCAAATATTGAAAAAGATAACTTTTGACTGAGTTAATCAACCAACATAATCTTAACTAGATATTGGAAACAATTTATAATTACAGACTGCCCAAATATTGAAAAAGATAAATTTTGACTAAGTTAATCAACCAACATAATCTTAACTAGATATTAGAAACAATTTACAATTACAGATTAACTATTCTGGCAACATTATCAACAAACTATTGTGCCAGGATAATAAGGTTGAGCAAGCATAGATTTTTAAATTTGACACTTTGAATTTATAGGACAGAGTTAAAATATTTCAAGACACTTATCATATATAATACTTATTGAGGTAATATCATGTTTATAAGTAAGAATGAATTATAGATATTCAACTTTGTTAACAACTTTTAAAGAAATGATTTAGCCTTGTTTCAATAACCCAGCTTAAAGTGTAAATTAATGAGCTAAATCATCTCTTTAAAAGTAGTTAACCAAGTTGAATATCTATAATCCATTATTACTTATAAATATGATCTTACCACACTAAATATTACATGTGAGACTAAGTTAAGGGATCTCGCAATCTACCCACCTTAGAAAATTTTATCTCCGAAATTCCTACACGTATCTGTTGCTAGCCCTGGCCCACACCCTTCTTAGACCTACTACTAATAACCAAGTTAACGTCTCTAGTCTAGCTCACCATCTAATACGAAACAAGGAAGATCTGATATTCGTCACACTGCCCGTTGCTAGCCTGAAGCTATGATATTTGTTGTCGAAATTCCTACATTATTGTTGTTAACCCTGGCCATAACCTTCATCAGCCTGTGTCCAGTAACCTAACCAACGTCCCTAATCCAACCCACTATTTAATACGGAACTAGAAGGGTTTTATATCATTTGTAATGAACTATTTCGAAGTGGGTGGATTGTGAGATTCAGTAACTTAGACTTACGTTTAATATATGCTAGAGTAAGATCGTATTTATAAGTGAGAATGAATTATAGATCTTTAATTTTAGTTAATTAATTTTGAAGAAATAGTTTAACCCATTAATTTGTACTTGGGCTAGGTCGTTATAAATAGTATCAAAGTCTCCTAGTTCTATATTATATCGTGGGTTGAGGGTAGCAACAAGTTAAGTATAAAATTTCGGTAACAAAATTTCGTAAAGTGGTTGAATTGTAAGATCCCTCAACTTATAATACCTACTTATATATAAGCAAGAATAGATTATAAATCTTTAAATTAGTTAACTACTTTTGAAGAGATAACTTAAGCAGCCAGAGGTTTTGTCTCTAAAATATGGTAAACGAAGTTCAATATTTACATATTTGTTTCCACTTATATATCCAAAACCGATAAGAATTGATTTTTAAGGCCAAGAATGGTATTCCAATCATGATTCGTTGGAGGAAGAGAGGGCTTGAGCATTACCAGAACCTGCACTATCGTTTAATTACGAAGCATTAAATTTTCTGGGCTAAATTTTTTATTTCAGTTTTGAAGATGCAAAACTGTTTCCGCTCAAAATGCGGCCACTTAACAAGAACACTGCAAAGATGGATGTTTTTTTAAAATAAAAAAATGAAAAGTATTATGTGACTGGCCTAAAGCAGGTGAATGTTGATGCATAAAGAGCAGTCCCGGCCTGGACACAACTAGAGAGCACATTGGCCTAAACTTCGATGCTGGGTTTCATGCAATACAAAAAGAAAGTGGCAAAGTATTATCAGAAGTTGCAGTCAAGAATGCAATTGAAGTGAGCTTCAGAAGCCACTCTAAAGTGAGTTCCCACTAAGCTTTGCTTCCACTAAGAAAATTGGCCAAAGAAAAGTGAAAGTATGATTGGCACAAGGAAACCCGTAGGATTAGTATTGTTTTACTGTCTTAAAGAGAAGCTTTGCTTTGTGCTAAAGTGGGAATGTGCTGCTCTTCTTTGGACCATTGGCATTTCTGATGATAACGCCATGGTGATATATTTTTAACACATATTGCTGAATGATTGGAAGCAAACAATAATTAAGTACTAAAAGCAAAGGGCCAGCACTACATATTAAGCTTGTCATTCAGTTCTCCATTTGCATTATAAAAACCAAGTATAGGAACAAGCTCAAAAAAATCGTTTCAATCTAGGCATTCCAGATTTAGAGATGTGCTTAAGTACAGCTGCTTGTATGCCATAAACCGAGTTCAATCCTGTACTCGTGCAAACTACAAATGTTATTGCCTAACTACTTATTAAGATGGAATTTGTTATGCTTGAAAAGTTACATGTAGAGGCCAACAAGCAAATGCTGCTGCTATATATGAATGGGGACCATGGCAGCAAGACAGAAGAATTCTTTATCAAATGTGGGTATTGGATGAAAAAGGTTGAGCTTTCAAATTCCAAATTTTTGAGCTGCACTTTGATCATTTATCCACACAAATGCCACTAGACGTTGTTCATTCTCTGAAATGCATTTTGATGAAGTGGAATCCACCAAATCTTGCCATAAGTCAAAATGGGTGAAACACCTCAAACACTTTTCCCTCCCTCTCATTTTGGACCTTTTTGATGAATAGCTTATAACATGATTGTGTTGATGGGTATTCTGCAAATGTTTTATTTTCCCACCTAGAAGCACCTTAGAGACAATATCAAAACCAAATAGTCACGTATGAAGACGCATTTCTTCATTAATAAACAAATTAACAGTATAAGTCACAAGTCCAGCTAGTGCAGGTTGAAAAAGAAAGGCACATAACTAACATGCTTTTTTGAAAAGTATCAGAGAACGAAGGCAGAAAAATTAAGAAATGCAAAGCAATATCCATCCCTTCTCTTTGATGCTAAGAGGTGTAACCAATACAAAAGGCTCCCATTTGCAAGGGTGACAAGAATAATCATCAAGATTAATAATTCTCATCAAGACCCACAAGTCCTAAGAGTTTAATTAGCACTCTCTTCAAGCTATCATGGCAGAGAAGAAGAACTTGGAAGCCCAGAAAATTAATTGAACCAATTTGAGATGATTATTTAACCGTGATCAAAATAATAAGCCTTAGAAGTTAGACGAAGAAAAACCGCGAATGAAAAATATAATTTACTGTCAAAGATTAAAATATAAATCTTAATTTACTTAGAAACTGAATGTTAATCTAAAACCATCCAAAATTGTATTAAAAAAAGTTAATAATATTATGGATATATGTCATATTCCAAAAATAATCGGGATTATGTGTAGCGTATTGCAATGGGCCTGCCAAAGACAATGCGATGAAAATACTGGGCTTTTCAAAATGACTGGTAGTGGGCTTATTATTTTAAGCCCAATTAGACACACGAGCCGGCCCAATAGATCGCCTCCGAGCCTCTTTCCGTCATTTCACCATCATCTTCCCCCTCTAGTAGAACTTTCTTCGCCGCCGTCCAAAGCTCATCTTGTCCGGCCGTCGGGAAGCTTCTCCGGCGACGGTATCCGCCGTAGACAGAGTGAAAGGAGCGATCGGTGTTAGAAGGCGGCGGCGGCCATGGAAGGTGAGGAAGGGAAGCAGCAGCCGCACCTGGTTCTGGCGCACAAGCTTTTCCTGCTCAATCACCCCGATGTGGCTGACCTTGACAAGGTCCGACTCAAAGAGGAGGCCTTTGAGGCGATCAAATCCGATGGTAGTTGAACTCGTTTGGAAATTTGTTGTATTTTCGATTATTTTTTTTGTGGAATTTGGTTGGAAAGGTTGGTGCTTTATTTTTCCTGGACTTGTTGTGTGATGGAGGTGGGTGTTGTGTGCAGAGATGGCGCCGTTGTACCAGTCGCTGGTGGATGCGTCTGTGCTGGAGCTTGATCGAGGGCTTCTGGATTCGATGCGGGTGAAGATCGAGGAGGAACTGAAAAGACTCGATGAAAAGTACGTTTTTCTTGTTCTCTAATAACGTTGCTGAAGCAAATGTTTTTCTTTTCTTTTGTTTGATGTTAAATTGGAGGATTGAATATGTTGGAAATTGTACAATCTGTGGGTGTGTGCGCGTAAAATTTGTGTATGCTATAGTATAGATGAATTCGAGCAGTGTGCATTGATTGGTGGCATGGTTGAGAAACTGTGATCGCTTTCTGTGTGGAAAGTTTGTAGCTAGAACTCGAGTTGTTTCGTAGGTGTATGAGATTTATAACACTGAGTCTTATATATCTAAAGAAATGTGGATATCTACGCAATGAAACAATAGTAGCAAAGAGAAGTGCTAGGCTTTACTTTCTCGTTGTTTAAATTTTCTTTGGCTTTTATTTAAGCAGCCAATATGATGTTTTAACCGATTTTGCCTGGTGGTAATTGGATTGTGGTTTGTGATATATATCCAGAAAAACAGTTTGCTGCCATATCTGTTTGTCTTTTCTGTTCTGTTTTGGTTTGTAAATTATCTTAACTTATGTTCGTGTGCAATGCCTTGTGCTTATTCTCTTTGTGCAGGATTGCTGATGCTGAGGAAAACTTGGGCGAGAGTGAAGTGCGAGAAGCTCACTTGGCAAAGTCCTTGTTTTATATGAGGATAAGTGACAAGGCAATAATTAGAACGATATCTTGTTAATTTTGATACTATGCATTAAAATTTGTGCTATCTTGTGAAATTTTGTTGGCTATTTTTTATGTTTTTCAGGAAAAAGCATTGGAACAACTTAAGGTAACTGAGAGTAAAACAGTGGCTGTTGGGCAGAAGATGGATTTGGTGTTTTATACTCTTCAGCTGGGCTTCTTTTATATGGATTTTGATCTGATAAACAGAAGCATTGAGAAAGCTAAGAAGTAAGCATGCTGACATACTTTTGATGCCTAGTTGCCTTCGCCCTGTTTTTGTTGAATTTTTTTATTCTTTAAATATACTTGACTGCTGTTTGTTCATTTCCCAATTATCAGGTTATTTGAGGAGGGAGGCGATTGGGAAAGGAAAAACCGGTTGAAAGTGTATGAAGGGCTGTACTTCATGTCCACGAGGAACTTTAAAAAGGCTGCAGACCTCTTTTTGGACTCAATATCAACATTTACAACTTATGAACTATTCTCATATGACACATTCATTTTCTACACTGTGCTTGCCAGTGTAATCTCACTTGATAGAGTATCTCTTAAACAGAAGGTCTGTATCAGGTTTGGAAGTGAAAAACTTCTGTGCACTTGTGTATCAGTTTGTGGTGCTTTATATTTATTTCGGACTTTTGTTTGTACAGGTTGTGGATGCCCCTGAGATTCTTACTGTCATCAATAAAGTGCCCAATCTGTCTGAGTTCTTGAATTCTCTTTATGAGTGCCAGTATAAATCTTTCTTTGTGGCATTTGGTGAGCTCTTGAAACTTTTAAGCAATGACTGGTTGGCAAAGTTGTCCTTTCTCATGTCAAGAAAATTAAATGTAATTGGATTTGTTTTTGCTGGCTTCTATTGTTTTTAGCTGCAATAATGGAGCAGATAAAACTTGACCGTTATCTTCAACCCCACTTCCGATATTACATGAGAGAAGCGAGGACTGTAGTATACTCTCAATTTTTAGAGTCCTATAAGAGTGTGACAATGGAAGCCATGGCTGCAGCATTTGGAGTGTCTGTGGACTTCATTGATCTGTTAGCCCCTGCCCCTTATTCAAAATGCATTGTTATCTTTGGCCAATATCTATATGAATTCATTTATAATTACTACATCATTGTGTTTGTCTTGCGACATCAGTTTTACTAAACACAATTGGCCGTTGTGTATTGCTACATTTTTTCAGGGAGCTGTCCCGCTTTATTGCGGCGGGCAAACTTCATGCCAAAATTGACCGTGTGGCTGCTGTTCTTGAAACTAATAGACCTGATGCCAAGAATGCGCTGTACCAGGAAACTATCAAGCAAGGGGACTCCTTACTAAACAGAATTCAGAAGCTATCACGTGTTATTGACCTGTGAAAGACTTTGGGTTGTACCACTCTGATATTTTGGATCAAACCAGGGCTTTAGGCGGGCCTTTGGTAAGTTGCATTGTTAGCTTTGACAGTTGCAGGTTGCTTGTTTAGAAATTTGTTTCATGCCTCCTATCCTAATTCACTGTTGTTGTCCTGCCAAACTAGCTGCACTTTCCCACTTTATGGGATTTCACGACCAGTGATTATTCTGATTCAACATGAAAAACTTATTTTATATAATGTCAAATATCAAGTTTCAAATGATTGAAAAAAGATGCAATGGATGGATGTGTTTATTATCTTTGTTATCTAAGTTCAACCTGTAGGAAAATGAGCAAACTGCAGATAAATATTTCGCGTATTTTTTCTTAGTACAAACATCTTCGACCTTGATGAAGTCATTAGGTGAGACCCAAAGAAAATATTGGTTTCTCTCTGCGTTGGTTTCTACCGGCTGTTTTTTGACTTTTGCTGTTTTTCTACAACTATCATGATGCTAAAACTGTACCTCATTTCAAGAAGAAGATGATGCCTTCGAGCTTCGTATAGCTATCGTCAGCCACATGCATACCTGTCTCCCATCTGGGAGATGTGTTCTTTAACTGCATATGACTTCATGAAAGGTCTCCAGAAGCTTCGTTGTTATTTGTATTTACCTTCTTATTGGTTCTCTGTCGTAGCAAGTCAATTGAATATTAGTCATATAACAAGCTATAAAAAAATGTATATACGACCGGCTAATTGTCTTGCTATTTATTAAAAAAAGAAGCTTATAATTGTTTAGTGTTCTTGAAGGAGGCCTGGCCAGCCAATGCCAAGTTGGCATTTATACTGATCAACCAAAATATTTTTGCTAGGCAAGCTGAAACGAAATTGAAGAAACAGGAGTCCAAATGAAGTCATCATAACAATCAGGTTCATAGTTACATTAAAATGGGTAGGAATATAAATAAAAATAATCCTCAAACGAACCGAGAGGGAGTCACTCTTACAATCTTATTGATTGTTTCCCAGATAGAAGGCTTCATCCAACAGATGTTGGCCATACAAACTAGAAGGAAAACAGTCAGGCCATAAAAACTTATAATCCTCCATTAGATAATTTGAACATGCCTCCCCCATATAAGGATGGTAGCCTGCGTTATCTTCTAGAGATAATGAAGTGCTGCAACTGCTAGGTGCATTTGTTTGCGATTTGACCAGTTCTTCACTAAACTCCTCCCATGGCTGTCCATTGTTGTATTGTTGATTGCTTGCCCTCTCCAACTCCCATCCAGATAAAGCTGCCAGTTGGCTCCATTTGGGTTCTACCATATCTTTCATTTGAGTAGTTTCAGAAATTTTCATGTCCTTCAACTCTGCTTCAGACTTGGAAATAGAGACTTTTAACATCGTTTCATCACCTTTCTGCTCACAGTTATCTTGCTCACGTTCAATTGGCTTGTGTGTCAGAGGGTCTAGGCCAAGAAGTTTGAGCCTCTTCTTTATCCGAGTGTTCCAATGGTTCTTAATCTCATTATCTGTTCGACCAGGAAAATGTGATGCAATCTTCGACCACCTACACATGATCAACTTCAAGCTACTTCAACACCTAGAATAAATGTGCCAAAGCAAAACAAATGCCAGAAACATTTTTTGGCTTAAAATAGTTTTTTTCTTTCATTTAATCGAATTGATGAACCTGTTGCCAAGACGTGATTGAAGTTGAATGATTTGATTCTCTTCCACCTCAGTGAATGCTCCTCTCTTAAGATCAGGCCTCAGGTAATTAGTCCACCTTAATCTACAGCTCTTCCCACATCTCATCAGACCTTCACATGGCATTGCCAACCCAAGAAACACATACATTAGACCTGGCCAAATTTCATCATCAAACATATAATGATCAATGCATTGGCTAATTGAAGCAATAACATACCTGCAAGTTTAGGAACCAAACGCCAGCAATGAATGCCATTGTTGAGGATGAAGTTCATTAGCTTCTGGTCTTCATCCAGAGTCCATGGACCTCTCTTCAACCCGAACTTCTCACAGCAAGGTTGCCTACCCATGTCACAAGGGTCTCTTTTCTTGATAGAAACAAGGCTAAATAAATACAACACACCACCACGCAGCAAAAGATGTTTGATGATCAGACAAGGCCGGTGTCGGAGAATGGAAGAGCTGCAGGGGAAGAGACTTATATCCCAAGCAAAGATGCCTTGCCAGATCATGCCCACTAATTTAAAGTGGCATCCATGATTGATCGAGGGAAGCATGGAACTTGCAAGAAATAATGGGCACAGACTTGTTCTATGTAATATGTAAAATATGTTATGATCTTTCTATATGCCCAAACAAAACAGACCACCAGCCAATGTGACTGTTATTTAATCAAACCCAAGTATTAAAGGTGGGTTTTGAGGAAGCTTCATTAGGGCTGCATGAAATGGTGCACAAGAAGGACGTGTGGATGGAGCTCGTTGACAAGCATGGCATTGTTGGAATAATGGGTAAGGACAGGATTCCTTGGTCCCCCTAGAGGCTGGCTCGTTTTGTCGTTTGAGGGAAATTGTATGATTTTTGTGATGAAAGAGAGCAAGGAGAGGAGGTTTCTTGTGTGTTATTTTATGAGATAGATATAAGATACCTTCTTATAATAATAAGTCTGTAATATAGTGGAGGCCAAATAAACTTAGTTTAAGGAGAGGGTACATATAAAGAGATTGTGAGTCATAGGAGTCCAACCAGGAAAAAGTACTGGGGTGTCAATTTCTTAATAGATAACTGTGTCATAATTATCAGAAAGTCCATGAACTGATCATATATTATGAGATTAGAGGTTTTATGTTTGAGGGTTTGGGTTACTAAGGATGTATAGTGTGCACCTAATTGATCAATTAGCCAGTGACAACTTCTTATGTATGTTCTTTACTTCTTTTATGGGTCAATTAGCACAATAAATTACCCCTTAACCAATTTAGAATGTAAACAGTCAAAGTAATTCATAATTAAATTAAGAGATAATACACGATAGGATTAGATCAATTATATCAGTCAGCTGTGTCATATAATTTCCAAATTATTATCAGATTCCCACTATATGATTGCAATTGGAAAATGTTAATATTACCCATCTTTTTTCAACTAATTGATGATACAGAAATCAAACTTGATTGTATTGTGTTTATTCACGTCGTCGTAGATGATGTTGGTGTATTATATATAGGATAATAGAAAAAGCCTTATTATCTGAGCTAGCTTTTAGATTATAAAAGGCTTATGACACCTATTAGAAGTCTTTTTGGAGCTCATAAGACCTAACGGTGATATCAGAGCCGGATTTTACCTACATCCGATTATAGTTGTCTCCTTTATGGGTTTTACCTGATGATTTAAAAGAGTTTGCCAATCAGGTTTTGCCTGTGCCGATGTGATTGTCTCTCTTTATGGTTTTCACCTGATGATTTAAGATGAGTTTATCAGGTGATGAGGAAAAAATTATTAAATAATGATGATTTTAGGGTCAGCTTGATGTGTGAAAAGGAGTCATTGAATTTATCTCACATTAATCGTAAATAATGTTGGTGTATTATATATATAAATAATGAAAAAACCTTATTCTCTTAGCCGTTTTTGGATTAAGAGAACTCATTATACCTATTACAAGTCTTTTTAGAAGCCTAAAAACCCAACAACTTGTATGTGAAATCTGACATATATACTATAGTTTCTTATGTTTATCGCATCTGAATTATCTTAGAACTGATATAGGTAGGTGCAGAGTTCAAGATTTATAATTATGTGCTACAGAACCACATTCGTTGCACATGAAAAGATGTTGTGAAGACCTACAAGGCAAATATGATCCGTGTCTTAAAAAAAATGATACTCTCTATGTATGTGTTGAATTGTAAGATCACTATCAACGACTGGTCTCATAAGTTGAATGCAAAATGCCCACATTCGTTGTACATATCTAATTAAGTCAATGTCCTAAAAAACAAATTTATTCTCCCTTCTTAATATTTGCCTGATGGCAATTGCAGCCATATCAGTGTAGCCCAATCTTCAAATTAGCACCTAATGGAGCACTTGTAGTTTTGATAGGAATTGGATTGGCACTAGTTGCGTATACCCGTGTCTTGAATGGATTGAATCATCTTAGACACTTCTTTGGGCTGTATAAGTTGCGTTGCTTTGTGATGAAAACAGGGAGTTGAGTAGCTACTAAACGCTCATTCTTGTGATAAAAAATATAATGTGGCTAGCGAGTTTCTGTTTGTCTTGAAATTGCACAAAGAAATATTAAATTTAGAAGTCACAAATTTGATTGTATTTAGATACTCTTAAAATTTAATTAAAATAATTTTATTTTTAATCAAAATAAATTTGAAATTTTACAAAATAATAATTTTTATGAAAAACAATAAAGGGGGATTTTTGAGAGTCACCTGTGCATATGAGAAAAAATATTTTATTTTCATCTTATTTTTAATTATCTAAATATATTATATTTAAATTTTTATTTCATTTCATCTTATTGTATTTAAAATTTTTTCATTTAAATCATTTTATGCCAACTAAACGGATCCGTAGTCTGAATCTCTAGATAAACTTTGATGATTAGCTTTTAGAGTTTTTTCCAAAATTTTTTATGGTTATGTAATGGTCGAAAACTAAATCCAATTTTTCTGGTTATTATGGAATCATCAAGCCGTACAAGAATATTAGTTTTCCAGTTTTAAAGAAATAATGAAACGTAACTAGATATTGGAGTTTTGAAATTCAAGGATAAAATGTCAAATCTATTTAAAAAATGCATTTATCCTTAAAATATGGTAAATAGGCTGTTAAAAAAAAGGTTGTTACTAAATTTTAATGACATGCCAGGTAGATAGAAGATAATAGTTCTCAAGTTAAATCAAATATAAATTATTACTTTTTCATGGTATTAAAAATCAGTTTCTTAAAATATTTTAGGTGAAATATTCTTTGATTATTAGCTACATCTCTTGGTTTCTGCATAACTTTTAAATGGTAAACAAAAAAATCAATGGGTTAATCCTGAGATACAACTCGTTCTCATCTATGAAAATTTAATACATATTTTAGAAACTTATATATGCAGCCGTTATATTTCCAAAACCAGCCTCTAATTATCTTTTTTTATTCAAAGAATAATCACAATCTTGGTTATATATTATTATTATGTCCTAATTGACAACAATGATTTTTGCCACATAAAATAAGAAGGGTACTGACAGATGAAACTTTATGTTTTCCACCCTAATTGATTGCTGCCCAATTGACTCTTGTTATTGAAACATCCGTTAAAAATTGAACTCTAATTAAAATCAAGATCTATAATTCCAAAAAATAGAAGCAACAAACTAATTATAATCTATGTATATCTCTTAAATCAGTCTCACATAGCACACTGACGTCTAAACCAAGTTATATATGAACTCTATTAAAATCAAATTAAGGCCAACATCACTTAAATTTACGACTCCTATTATATAATATTTAAAAAAATACACTATAACAATAATTTTTAAAATATAAAATAAAAATTTAAAATTATAACATTTATAAGACGGGTTATTTCCCGCAAATATACCATAACTTGTTTTTTATTAATCTCGCGTTACATCCTCTCATACTTCATAAAATCGAATAAATTGAGATTGAATATCCATTTTATTTTAACAAGAAAAAAATGGCATTTTTGATATTGGTGTAAAAACCCTACCAAACAAAATGGCAACAAAATATTTCCCATCACAATTTTTTAAAATGACAACAAAATCCCCCAAACAAATGCCTTTCCCAGACGCCTTCTTATAGCGGCGATCGAGCCCCTCCCCCCATCCCTCCTCCGCCTCCTCCCCATTGCCGCCGCCCCTTCTCGCCGGCGGCCGCCGTCCCCAGCCGGATTCCCACCGCCGCCCATCGCCGGCCGGTCCCTCAATCCGGCCGGTTCCGCGCTCAATTTCGCCGTCCCCCGCCTCAAAGGGTCTCTGCTGTTCTCGATTGCTCTCCCGGTCGTTCAGTCGGTGAGTTTCCGCCTTGTTTTTTTTTGTTGTTGCGTTGATCGGAAATATATGTTTTGTTCCTTAATAGAGTTGAATTGATGCGATTGTTGTTGTTATTGATTCTGATATTGTTGGTGCACGTACCTTTTTTTGTGTGTGTGTGTTTTTTTGATTGATCGGGAATGGCTTGGTGTCTAATTAAGATTTTTGGTGTATGAATGGCGAGGAGATTAGTTGGTAGGATTTTGTGGATGAATGGTGAGCTATGTCGAAGGTGGAATGTGGGGTAGGAATGTCTTGTTGGGAGTTTTTTTGCTTGTAGAAGTTGTTGTATTAGGTGTTGTTTTGTTGTAAATTTTAATGTAGTGGAATCTTTGCTTTATTAGTTTAGTTGTTAGGAAGGGTTGTTCTTTTTCCATAATGTTTGTGTTGGAAGGTTATTAGAAATATCGAATAAGTACTAGTCAGTGTAACCAAAATTAGGCAGTAGTGAAACTCATGATGGAACATGGCAGTTTGCAGAATCTTGGGAGGCTGCGAAGTTGAAGCATGCAAGTCTATTTGAGGCACTTGTAGCAGATTCACATGAGTCGCAGAACAACTTGTTATCATGCTTGAAATATTAGTGTCAGCCGAATGCTAATTTAGGGATTCTCATATGTTTGAGAATTCTCACTAGAAAGTTTCTGTAATGATTTTGGATTGAGATTTTATTTTTCCAAATTGTTACTAGACACTTCCTTCAGCATTAAAATCAATCTAAGTGCTGAAAAAGTTATGTGGTTAATTTGTCTGTGCTACTTTACATTCTAAGTACCTGCAGTTTTATTGATATGCGGTGATTTAAGTGTACCTGATGCTGCTTTTTACTCATCTTACATGAATATTTTTTAAAGTTTCAATATAACTGCATATTCTTATCATGCATAGTTGAATCCTTTCCCTTCTGCTTACATATGTCCGTAAAGTCGGTCTTGAATAGATTTATGCTTTAGTTTCTGGTAGATGGAGGCAACTACAATGTTTTGTTGTTGAGACCATTTATAAAACCGAGATGGTAGTTCATACATCACAGGGCTTTATCGTGGAATTTTCAGGCAGCACTGTATGACTTTCTGGCTATCCGAATGAAAGGTTTATTGTCTGCGAAGTTGTCATGGCACAACACTCTTCTCGACTTCATAGATTGCTCACTTTATTGGACAGTATCCTTTCTGCCGTGTTATATGATGCAATACTTTTACCTTGTTTATGAGAAATACTTCTTAGATATAATAATCACACTATTCATTTGTTATCTTGTGAATAAAAAGAAAAACCATGATAACGTTGAAAAAGATTTTATCTGGTTTGTCCTTTACTGGATAAAAGCTGGCTCAACCCAAGTCACCAGGTTAACAGCTGCTCGTCAAATTGGTGATATAGCCAAAACCCATCCACAAGACTTGAATTCCCTGCTAAAAAAGGTATGTTGGTTGTATTTTTCCATTATTGGAGATTATGTGGCAAGATAATTGTGATGACCCTTTATTTATGTGATTTTGGAAATTCATTTTCTTCATTATTCAGGTAACTTATTTTATCATTGGTGTCTTTTCTACTGTAGGTTTCTCAGTACTTGCGCAGTAAAAACTGGGATACAAGGGTTGCTGCTGCTCATGCTGTAGGGTCTATTGCAGAAAATGTTAAGCATGCCACTCTAAAAGAACTGTCTGAATGGATAGAGAAAGAATTGTCAGCAGTTGGAGTTAGTGATCACATCAAAGAGAAAATGATGATGGAATGGTCAAACTATGACTTTGCATCTTCCACAGCTCTAACTTTTCAAAGGTCTTTGTCTATCTCTATCAACTTCTATTTTTATGCTTGTGCATGTTTGCCTAGAAGTTCTCCTGAAACTTGTCTGTCAACACCAAACACATAGCAGTGTGTTACATGTTTAGATGTTAACATGCCAAAGTTGGATTAGCTATCATGGAGATATTTTAGATTTGTGAGAAATTTTTAGCGTACGGTTAACATTTTGTCAAGATTGCTTGGGTGGTTGCATTACTGAGGGGCATCTAGTTTAGTGCTTTTCATAATTTTTTTATTGGATGAAACTTGTAAAAATGAATTTTAATTTCAGAAGTATTGGCTGGTGGTAAAAATACACGGGTGCAATGTGGCTAGTTTGAAGTGTTGTTATTAATGAAGATAATGATGGGAATACTGAGCAAGGCAAGATTACACTTCATGAATTTATGGTTTTTGTTTCTGAGTATTGTCTGTTCTCATTTCAGTTTTGACATTGCTAAGGTGTTGGAGTTTGGACCTCCGTTGCTGGCTTCTGTAGGGCAGGTAGGTTGTGGCCTTTGTATTTTTTATTTTTATTTTCCCGGGTGAAAGTAAACTGAAAGAAATTGATGAATTAATGTGTCATAGATTTAGGTCATATGCGTCAAATGTGTATCATATGTTTAGCTTCAAGAAATGGCTTTATGCTGGTTTCAAAAATGCCAAGGTAAAAGGTTGGTCTAGGATTTTAGAGTAGATGTATCCAGCTGAAATGAAATATCTCTAGACATGTCATTAAGCATTCAGAAATTTAGAAGGCCGGGCACTTCAATATATTTTACAATGGAACCTGGAAATGAACTGAAGCTTTCTCCATCTTCATGTCTTCAAAAACTGCTGGTTGAACAACTTTGGATGTTGCATTGATTTGGTTTTTGAGTTGTTCGGTCTCAAACTTCCAATAAAGTTGATACTTTGTGGATATTATAGGGATTTCATGTGTGAATCCTTCTGCACTGGCCTCGTGATACTCCTTTGCGAGATTTTAAAATTACTAGCTGCTCAAGATGAGGCTCACTGTCCATTCCATATGGTCTTCATCAACCAACCTCATTCCTTATGTGGGATTGTCGACCCAAATCACCAAAAACTCATATCCCATACCACAAGTTTGTAATATTCCATTACTCCATCTCATCGTCTGCAGTTTACATTCTTGGTCAGTCTTTGGCCTTCACGAAATGGTTAGCTACTTTAGGAGGCTTTAGACATATCGACACATCTCGTAGAGCCATCACCAATCAATCTCATTCTCTACGTGGGAATAAGAACTCCTTAAACATGTCTTATAACAGGCTTCTCTCCCATCCAAGCTTAAAAAGTTATGGTGAGGTTCTCAGTAAGGATATGCATCTTATGGTTAATTACTTAAAGTTCAATTCATATACTAGGATTTTACTTAATCCAAGAAAGTAAATTGTTCAAAAAATAAGTATGGTTTAATGTGGTAAATGAATACTGCAATTATCAAGTGCCCCAGCTGTGCTACTTTGTTAATTTGAAGACTTCTATTTTCTTTAAGGAAAATTCGGTAATTGACCGAAGTTTATTTTTTATGTTATGTTTTTGGTGAAGAACCAATGATTTTCAGCTGCAATGTTTCAGGAATATGATCTAGCAATGGATAACAAGAACTCTGCTGAGAGATTAGCTCGTCAGAAACAGAATCTTCGTCGCCGATTGGGTATGCTTTTAAGTTCTGTTCTAAATTGTGTGCCCTACTTTGTGCTTTTTGACAGAGTGACTACTGGATTATTTTAAAAGGAAAGTGAATGATGGATTTGGTTAAACTTCACCATTTTTTAGCATGCCTTTTTTAAAAGAAGGAATGGTAAGCTTAATGACACATGAGAGATTTGCTTTTAAATACTGGAAGTTCTGTTTTATTTCCTCCCAGGCTTTACTCATTGCCTTCGTTACTGGGAGATGTTACCTTTATGTTTTGATGGGTTGGAACATGTAGACAATGGCCATTTGAAAATGTATTGTTTCTCTTTTTGTCTTCCACATACCTCTGTCTTGCTTACAGATAGGATATGGTTTTCATCCATCATAACTTTGCATTGCTTTTATCTTTAACGACTTTGTTCAGTGTTTCATGTTTCTAGTCATTTACATAGTTTCTTCTCAGGTTTGGATGTATGTGAACAGTTCATGGATGTCTCTGATATGATCAGAGATGAAGATCTTGTATTTCAGAAGACTTATTCTTATGGAAATGGCATTAATCAAGGTTATTATGCATCTCATTCTGGACAGCGTGCTGATCATATGGTTGCAAATATGATACCTAACTTTTATTCAAAAAGGCTAATGCTAGAGAATTGAACTTACTAAAGCGAAAAGCTAAAGTAAATGCAAAAGATCACTCGAAAGGGTGGACCGAAGAAGATGAACTTGAACTCCAACAGCTACAGAACTCTGTGACAACAAAAGGGTGCATATCAGGACACACTGAGTGCCAATGTTAAGGTGTTCTCTTTTTTTTTTTGAACTTATATTTATACTTACTGTTGTTCCTTATGGGATGGTGAGCAAATATTTGCATGTAACGCTAGAAATTCATGCTAGACGTGTTTCTAATATCCCAGGTGGAATCTGTTGATGATGACAACTTGGACCAGGATGGCAGTGGAAGATGGCCATTCTATCAATTTGTTGAGCAACTCATCCTTGACATGTTTGATCCTAGTAAGCATCTTGTATGTTTTTACCTGTTGGGATCCTATGCTTTGCCTCTCTGTAAGTCTGTCATGCACTGTTATATATTTTTATTTTTTGATTTCATTTGTTTCAGTTTGGGAGGTGCGCCATGGTAGTATTATGGCTTTAAGAGAAATATTTACATATCAAGCTGGTTCTGTTGGGGTACATGCGCCCGACTTACAGCATAGAAAGTGTCAGTGAACTGCCTATCCAGGAAAAGCGAGGAGCCTTGGACCTGGTGGAAAAAAGGCCACGTGAGAATATTGATCTCAATGTTGAGGTGGGAGTTTGTGACATGGGACCAGAGTCGAAGAGACTAAAGGTTAAAGATGAAAGAGATGTTCATACAAGGACAATGCATTTGACGGGTGGCTTGGATTTTGAACAACTTAGTCAAGAAGCAGAGCAGGTAAGCGGATCCGTTAAGCCTGATTCTGACCTGCTTGATGTAAAATTGCCTCATGAACCAAAGGCTGAAAGCATTGAGGAAAAGCCGGTGTTTCAAGATCAGAACCCCTGTTTAAAAAGGGAGGTGCCCATGATTTTTCCTGAAGATTGCAAGCTGATGCAGCTAATGAAACTAGGAAGATATTCCTGCAGTAAAATTCGGAATTCCTTCAAGATTGTGCCATTCGTTTCCTCTGTGTGCTATCACTAGATCGGTAATAAATTTATGCTCTTTCAATTTTTAGTTTGGACTGGCTTATTTTATGAGAGTTTGTGGTTATATAGTTTTACTTCATACTTATTGTACATATTGTGGAAGCACTTTATGAACTGTAGTTCCGTATCACGTAATAAACTGTTGTAATTTACCAGTCAGTCAGAAGATAATTAGCTCTTCATAATCGAGGTTGCC
>JAURVB010008046.1:0-26585 GCA_033002965.1 Piper betle | reverse complement strand
ATACTTGGACGCATTTCAAATAGCCTGCAGTGGATAACAATCTCTGCCTTGCTGATTCTATCTCATCAGAAACCTGATTTTCTTGTGCTTCATGATTGGGCAAATTGTCAGAAGCAATTTTTGATGCAAATTTGATAGCATCATCCACACTAATTGTTTCAAAATCCAATATTACAGTTGACAACAAACTTTGGAACATCACAGATGGGCTTACTAGACCAAACAACAAGGAAACTTCCTGTCGCATCTTCCCATATGTTCTAGAAAGTTCAGAATATGGCATCTTTGTATCTTTTGTGGGGAAAGCGGCATCTGTACATTGTAACAAATCTAACAACCATTTCTTAACTCCTTCAAATAAATCAGTAACACTTGCTACTCCAACAGACTTCTTAATTCCAAGCTCTTTAAACCAAGAGCTTAGAACCATGGCGGCCACCTAAAACAAACACACGGAAGGTAAATTGTCAGAGTAACTGAATAAGTATGGTTTGTAAGCCAAAAACAATAAAACAATCACCAAATGGTCTGTGATAATCTAAATGTAAATCAAAACCTGACAGAAATGAAGAAAAAAAATTGAGAAACCAAGACTAAAAAATCCTATAGAAAAAGAAAGTTAAATGGCTTTTTTATCAATATAAATGAGAAAATTTACATGATGATGATAATAAAAATTTAGATCTGTATATACTCTTCAAACTAAAAAATAAGTTTTCATAAATGACCTGTCTCTGCACTCCAGACAAGGAGGTAAGATCTCTCCATAAAGGATCAATGACAAAACCAATAGAGGCTTCCGGCAGCTTTGATGCCAATAAAGCTAAGGCTGTTGCTGTCACAACCCGAGTGCTAGTGACGGATTTTTCACTGTCTGCACCAACAATCATTTTTGATGGATTGATGCCTGCTTCTCCATTTTTGTCTAGCATATTATCTTTTAGTGCATCAAAATTAAGACTTCTGTCAGAGAAATTCTCATTTCTGACCGCCCTCATCTTAGCAGCAGCACGAACTTGACTTTTTCGAGGGAGGACAGCAGGACAAAGCATTTTTGTAGCATCAAGAGGAGATCCATAAGGAGTTGTTGCCAACTGAATCCAGGATGACATATAAGCTTTTGCAGCAGTTTCTAAATCATGAACTGGAGACTGGCATGGAAAAAGTTAACAGATTATTGAAATAATTACTTTCAATAGCAATAAATTATCCCAGGAAAATCACAACGAAATATGAAGAAAAACCTGAAGCAAAATTCTCCAGACCCTCTCAGAGCATTGCAAAATTTCCACATTAGATTCCAAAAGCAAATTTTGAAACACAATTCTAAGAGTATCCCCCAAAATTGATGAAGGCCAGAAGCTGTTGTTATCAGAGTTGCTATAATTCTTCAGCCCTGCTTCAAGAAGCATTTCCTAGCAAATAAAATAACGAAAACAAGTCATTTCACAACTTATTTTAACCAAAAGTATGTCACATCATAAGTAAGTAGCTTACCAAAGTTCGTATGGCAGAATGACGAACAGAAGTAATATTATGCCGCATGAATGGCCACAAACGTGGGGCCAAAGATGATAGCAGATATGGATTTTCCTCGACTCTTCATTGGAGCAGAATCTTCGCCAGTCTGAGCTACCTCATTAAGATTTAGTTCTTGCGGACCTGACGAGCTTAAAATGTTTGTAAGCATCTCTGGTTGAGAATACAACTCTGACAACAAATTCATAACACTGCAGAGGAGGAAAAAATCATTTGTGGTAAGAATCCAAAAAACAGAACAATACTGCAACAGCATAAATGCATGAAAGCAACCTGCTAGTTGAAGGGCTAAGGTCATCCAAGTCAAGTAAAATATCCCAAAGCAGCATAGCAATTGAATTAAGTGTTCGACCATGAAGTAGAACAAGAGCAGGAGCAGTAGGTATCAATGCCTCGGCAGCAACAGCTCTGACATCATCATCAGCATCCTCTAAACCAGTTTTACAAGCAGGAAGAACACTATGAAGCAATTGTGGAAGCATTTCCTAAAATCCAAAGGCTTGGGATTCAGAAGAAATAAATGAAGTTTACTAGAAACTCATGCCACAAGCATGCAATAAAAAATAAAACACTAACTAAACACCATTCGTCACCAAAGTGAGTAATACTTGCACGGACACAGGACAGAATAGGGAGACAAAAACTATTAAATAAGTGTACCAGCCGAACTGCCACCAGATACTTTATACCCAAAAGGCTTCCATGGCGAACCTCCCACTCATGCCTGTACTGAAGAACAGCAAAAGAGGTTGTTTAGAGAAAGTCATAGCGCAAATTGCTGAAAATAAATAGACTAATGTGTTTCATTTGTACCTGCATTTGCAGTAATTTGTTCAGAGTTCCATGAACCAAAGATGGATGCATGAACTTGAGCACAGTACCCAAAGCTTGAGCACAAGTTTCCCTTACGGGGGCAACAACTTGATCTGAAACATAATCTCCAAAACTGCAAATGTTGGTCAAAACAATGAGTTGTAGGAACACTAAGCCACAAGCAATCAGTTTATGTAAAGAAGAGTCAAAAAAGACTGCCAATCTGACACAGAACACAACTCTATCAGTCAGTCAAATGACAACTTATATTATGGAACTAATTATCTTCTTCGTGACATAAATTACTTTAGTTTATTTTGTGATTAGGCCCAACAGTTCTTTATGTCATCAGGTCAACCATATTTAGATAAGTAAATATACAGTAAAACTACATAACCACAAACTCCCAGTCTGATTCAAAAGACAACTCATTATGGTTAATCCAATGACAACCTCAATTATGAAGCGCTAATTATCTTCTGACTGGCTGGTAAATTACAACAGTTTATTACATGATTAGGTACTACAGTTCATAAAGTAATTAGGTCCACCATATGTACAATAAGTATGAAGTAAAACTATTTAATCACAAACACCCACAAAATAAGACAGTCCAAACTAAAAATTGAAAGAGCATATATTTATTACCGATCTAGTGACAGCACATAGAGGAAACGAATGGCACAATCTTGAAGGAATTCCCAATTTTTACTGCAGGAATATCTTCCTAGTTTCATTAGCTGCATCAGCTTGCAATCCTCAGGAAAAATCGTGGGCACCTCCCTTTTTAAACCGGAGTTCTGATCTTGAAACACCGGCTTTTCGTCAATGCTTTCAGCCTTTGGTTCATGAGGCAATTTTACATCGAACTGCAGGTCAGAATCAGGCTTAACAGAACCATGAGGAAAATTCCGTTTAGCTGCTCTGCTTCTTGACTAGGTTGTTTAAAATCCAAGCCACCCGTCAAATGCATTGTACTTGTATGAACATCTCTTTCATCTTTAACCTTTAGTCTCTTCGACTCTGGTCCCACGTCACAAACTTCGACCTCAACATTGAGATCAATATTCTCACTTGGCCATTTTTCCATCGGGTCCAAGGCTCCTAGCTTTTCCTGGATAGGCAGTTCACTGACACTTTCTATGCTTAAGTCGGGTGCATATATCCCAACAGAACCAGCTTGATGTGTAAATATTTCTCTCAAAGCCATAATACTACCATGGCGCACCTCCCAAACTGAAACAAATGAAATCGAAAAAATAAAAATATATAACAGTGCATAACAGACTTACAGAGAGCTAAAACATAGGATCCCAACAGGTAAAAACATACAAGATGCTTACTAGGATCAAACATGTCATGGATGAGTTGCTCAACAAATTGATAGAATGGCCATCTCCCACTGCCATCTTGGTTCGAGTTGTCATCATCAACAGATTCCACCTGGGACATTAGAAACACGTCTAGCATGAATTTCTAGCATTTCACGCAAATATTTGTTCACCATCCCATAAGAAACAACGGTAACCATGAATATAAGTTCAAAAAAAAAGAACACCTTAACATTGGAACTCAGTGTGTCCTGATATGGGCCCTTTGTGGTCACAGAGTTCTGTAGCTGTTGGAGTTCAAATTCATCTTCTTCAGTCCACCCTTTTGACTGATCTTTTGCATTTACTTTAGCTTTTCGCTTTAGTAAGTTCAATTCTCTAGCACTTAGCCTTTTTGAATAAAACTTAGGTATCATATTTGCAACCATATGATCAGTACGCTGTCCAGAATGAGATGCATAATAACCTTGATTAATGCCATTTCCATAAGAATAAGTCTTCTGAAATACAAGATCTTCATCTCTGATCATATCAGAGACATCCATGAACTGCTCACATACATCCAAACCTGAGAAGAAACTATGTAAATGACCAGAAACATGATAACACTGAACAATGCCGTTAAAGATAAAAGCAATGCAAAGTTATGATGGATGAAAACCATATCCTATCTGTAAGCAAGACAGACATATGTGGAAGACAAAATAAGAAACAATTCATTTTCAAATGGCCTTTGTCTCATGTTCAAACCCATCAAAACATAAAGGTAACATCTCCCAGTAACAAAGGCAATGAGTAAAGCCTGGGAGGAAATAAACCAGAACTTACAGTTTTTAAAAGCAAAGTTCTCATGTATCATTAAGCTTACCAATCCTTCTTTTAAAAAAGGCATGCTATAAAACAGCAAAGTTTAACCAAATCCATCATTCACATACCTTTTAAATTAATCCAGTAGTCACTCTGTCAAGAAAGCACAAAGTAGGGCACACAATTTAGAAGAGAACTTAAAAAGCATACCCAATCGGCGACGAAGATTCTGTTTCTGACGAGCTAATCTCTCAGCCGAGTTCTTGTTATCCATTGCTAGATCATATTCCTGAAACATTGCAGCTGAAAATCATTGGTTCTTCACCAAAAACATAACATAAAAAATAAACTGCAGTCGATTACCCAAGTTTTCCTTAAAGAAAATAGAAGTCTTTAAATTAACAAAGTAGCACAGCTGAGGGCTCTCAATAATTGCAGTATTCATTTACCACATTAAACCATTCTTATTTTTTGAACAATTAACTTTCTTGGATTAAGCAAAATCATAGTATATGAATTGAACTTTAAGTAATTAACCATAAGATGCATATCCTTACTGAGAACGTCATCATAACTTTTTTAAGCTTGGATGGGAGAGAAGCCTGTTATAAGACATGTTTAAGGAGTTCCTATTCCCATGTAGAGAATGAGATTGATTGGTGATGGCTCTACGAGATGTGTCAATGTGTCTAAAGCCTCCTAAAGTAGCTAACCATTTCGTGAAGGCCAAAGACTGACCAAGAATGTAAACTAGCAGACGATGGGATGGAGTAATGGAATATTGCAAACTTGTGGTATGGGATATGGGTTTTTGGTGATTTTGGTCTACAATCCCACATAAGGAATGAGGTTGGTTGATGAAGACCATTTGGCATCGGACAGTGAGCCTCATCTTGAGCAGCTAGTAATTTTAAAATCTCACAAAGGAGTATCACGAGGCCAGTGCAGAAGGATTCACACATGAAATCCCTAAAATATCCACAAAGTATCAGCTTCATTGGAAGTTTGAGACCGAACAACTCAAACACCAAAATCAAGTGCAACATCCAAAGTTGTTCAACCAGCAGTTTTTGAAGACATGAAGATGGAGAAAGCTTCAGTTCATTTCCAGGTTCCATTTGTAAAATATATTGAAGTGCCCGGCCTACTAAATTTCTGAATGCTTAATGACATGTCAAGAGATATTTCATTTCAGCCTGGATACATCTACTCTAAAATCCTAGACCAACCTTTTACCTTGGCATTTTTGAAACCAGCATAAAGCCATTCTCTTGAAGCTAAACATATGATACACATTTGATGCATATGACCTAAATCTATGACACATTAATTCATCAATCTCTTTCAGTTTACTTTCACCTGGGAAAATAAAAATAAAAAATACAAAGGCCACAACCTACCTGCCCTACAGAAGCCAGCAACGGAGGTCCAAACTCCAACACCTTAGCAATGTCAAAACTGAAATGAGAACAGACAATACTCAGAAACAAAAACCATAAGTTCTTGAAGTGTAATATTGCCTTGCTCAGTATTCCCATCATTATCTTCATTAATAACAACAGTTCAAACTAGCCACATTGCACCCGTGTATTTTTTACCACCAGACAATTCTTCTGAAATTAAAATTCATTTTACAAGTTTCGTGCAATAAAAAACATTATGAAAAACATTAAACTAGATGCTCCTTCGTAATGCAACCACCCAAGCAATCTTGATAGAATGTTAACGGTATGCTAAAAATTTCTCACAAATCTAAAATATCTCCATGATAGCTAATCCAACTTTGGCATGTTAACATCTAAACATGTACCACACTGCTATGTGTTTCGTGTTGACAGACAAGTTTCAGGAGAACTTCTAGGCAAACATGCACAAGCATAAAAATAGAAGTTAATAGAGATAGACAAAGACCTTTGAAAAGTTAGAGCTGTGGCAGATGAAAAGTCATAGTTTGACCATTCCATCATCATTTTCTCTTTGACGTGATCACTTACTCCAACTGCTGACAATTCTTTCTCTATCCATTCAGATAGTTCTTTTAGAGTGGCATGCTTAACATTTTCTGCAATAGACCCTACAGCATGAGCAGCAGCAACCCTTGTATCCCAGTTTTTACTGCGCAAGTACTGAGAAACCTACAGTAGAAAAGACACCAATGATAAAATAAGTTACCTGAATAATGAAGAAAATGAATTTCCAAAACCACATAAATAAAGGGTCATCACAATTATCTTGCCACATAATCTCCAATAATGGAAAAATACAACCAACATACCTTTTTAGCAGGGAATTCAAGTCTTGTGGATGGGTTTTGGCTATATCACCAATTTGACGAGCAGCTGTTAACCTGGTGACTTGGGTTGAGCCAGCTTTTATCCAGTAAAGGACAAACCAGATAAAATCTTTTTCAACGTTATCATGGTTTTTCTTTTTATTCACAAGATAACAAATGAATAGTGTGATTATTCTATCTAAGAAGTATTTCTCATAAACAAGGTAAAAGTATTGCATCATATAACACGGCAGAAAGGATACTGTCCAATAAAGTGAGCAATCTATGAAGTCGAGAAGAGTGTTGTGCCATGACAACTTCGCAGACAATAAACCTTTCATTCGGATAGCCAGAAAGTCATACAGTGCTGCCTGAAAATTCCAAGATAAAGCCCTGTGATGTATGAACTACCATCTCGGTTTTATAAATGGTCTCAACAACAAAACATTGTAGTTGCCTCCATCTACCAGAAACTAAAGCATAAATCTATTCAAGACCGACTTTACGGACATATGTAAGCAGAAGGGAAAGGATTCAACTATGCATGATAAGAATATGCAGTTATATTGAAACTTTAAAAAATATTCATGTAAGATGAGTAAAAAGCAACATCAGGTACACTTAAATCACCGCATATCAATAAAACTGCATGTACTTAGAATGTAAAGTAGCACAGACAAATTAACCACATAACTTTTTCAGCACTTAGATTGATTTTAATGCTGAAGGAAGTGTCTAGTAACAATTTGGAAAAATAAAATCTCAATCCAAAATCATTACAGAAACTTTCTAGTGAGAATTCTCAAACATATGAGAATCCCTAAATTAGCATTCGGCTGACACTAATATTTCAAGCATGATAACAAGTTGTTCTGCGACTCATGTGAATCTGCTACAAGTGCCTCAAATAGACTTGCATGCTTCAACTTCGCAGCCTCCCAAGATTCTGCAAACTGCCATGTTCCATCATGAGTTTCACTACTGCCTAATTTTGGTTACACTGACTAGTACTTATTCGATATTTCTAATAACCTTCCAACACAAACATTATGGAAAAAGAACAACCCTTCCTAACAACTAAACTAATAAAGCAAAGATTCCACTACATTAAAATTTACAACAAAACAACACCTAATACAACAACTTCTACAAGCAAAAAAACTCCCAACAAGACATTCCTACCCCACATTCCACCCTCGACATAGCTCACCATTCATCCACAAAATCCTACCAACTAATCTCCTCGCCATTCATACACCAAAAATCTTAATTAGACACCAAGCCATTCCCGATCAATCAAAAAAACACACACACACAAAAAAAGGTACGTGCACCAACAATATCAGAATCAATAACAACAACAATCGCATCAATTCAACTCTATTAAGGAACAAAACATATATTTCCGATCAACGCAACAACAAAAAAAAACAAGGCGGAAACTCACCGACTGAACGACCGGGAGAGCAATCGAGAACAGCAGAGACCCTTTGAGGCGGGGGACGGCGAAATTGAGCGCGGAACCGGCCGGATTGAGGGACCGGCCGGCGATGGGCGGCGGTGGGAATCCGGCTGGGGACGGCGGCCGCCGGCGAGAAGGGGCGGCGGCAATGGGGAGGAGGCGGAGGAGGGATGGGGGGAGGGGCTCGATCGCCGCTATAAGAAGGCGTCTGGGAAAGGCATTTGTTTGGGGGATTTTGTTGTCATTTTAAAAAATTGTGATGGGAAATATTTTGTTGCCATTTTGTTTGGTAGGGTTTTTACACCAATATCAAAAATGCCATTTTTTTCTTGTTAAAATAAAATGGATATTCAATTCCAATTTATTCGATTTTATGAAGTATGAGAGGATGTAACGCGAGATTAATAAAAAACAAGTTATGGTATATTTGCGGGAAATAACCCGTCTTATAAATGTTATAATTTTAAATTTTTATTTTATATTTTAAAAATTATTGTTATAGTGTATTTTTTTAAATATTATATAATAGGAGTCGTAAATTTAAGTGATGTTGGCCTTAATTTGATTTTAATAGAGTTCATATATAACTTGGTTTAGACGTCAGTGTGCTATGTGAGACTGATTTAAGAGATATACATAGATTATAATTAGTTTGTTGCTTCTATTTTTTGGAATTATAGATCTTGATTTTAATTAGAGTTCAATTTTTAACGGATGTTTCAATAACAAGAGTCAATTGGGCAGCAATCAATTAGGGTGGAAAACATAAAGTTTCATCTGTCAGTACCCTTCTTATTTTATGTGGCAAAAATCATTGTTGTCAATTAGGACATAATAATAATATATAACCAAGATTGTGATTATTCTTTGAATAAAAAAAGATAATTAGAGGCTGGTTTTGGAAATATAACGGCTGCATATATAAGTTTCTAAAATATGTATTAAATTTTCATAGATGAGAACGAGTTGTATCTCAGGATTAACCCATTGATTTTTTTGTTTACCATTTAAAAGTTATGCAGAAACCAAGAGATGTAGCTAATAATCAAAGAATATTTCACCTAAAATATTTTAAGAAACTGATTTTTAATACCATGAAAAAGTAATAATTTATATTTGATTTAACTTGAGAACTATTATCTTCTATCTACCTGGCATGTCATTAAAATTTAGTAACAACCTTTTTTTTAACAGCCTATTTACCATATTTTAAGGATAAATGCATTTTTTAAATAGATTTGACATTTTATCCTTGAATTTCAAAACTCCAATATCTAGTTACGTTACATTATTTCTTTAAAACTGGAAAACTAATATTCTTGTACGGCTTGATGATTCCATAATAACCAGAAAAATTGGATTTAGTTTTCGACCATTACATAACCATAAAAAATTTTGGAAAAAACTCTAAAAGCTAATCATCAAAGTTTATCTAGAGATTCAGACTACGGATCCGTTTAGTTGGCATAAAATAATTTAAATGAAAAAATTTTAAATACAATAAGATGAAATGAAATAAAAATTTAAATATAATATATTTAGATAATTAAAAATAAGATGAAAATAAAATATTTTTTCTCATATGCACAGGTGACTCTCAAAAATCCCCCTTTATTGTTTTTCATAAAAATTATTATTTTGTAAAATTTCAAATTTATTTTGATTAAAAATAAAATTATTTTAATTAAATTTTAAGGTATCTAAATACAATCAAATTTGTGACTTCTAAATTTAATATTTCTTTGTGCAATTTCAAGACAAACAGAAACTCGCTAGCCACATTATATTTTTTATCACAAGAATGAGCGTTTAGTAGCTACTCAACTCCCTGTTTTCATCACAAAGCAACGCAACTTATACAGCCCAAAGAAGTGTCTAAGATGATTCAATCCATTCAAGACACGGGTATACGCAACTAGTGCCAATCCAATTCCTATCAAAACTACAAGTGCTCCATTAGGTGCTAATTTGAAGATTGGGCTACACTGATATGGCTGCAATTGCCATCAGGCAAATATTAAGAAGGGAGAATAAATTTGTTTTTTAGGACATTGACTTAATTAGATATGTACAACGAATGTGGGCATTTTGCATTCAACTTATGAGACCAGTCGTTGATAGTGATCTTACAATTCAACACATACATAGAGAGTATCATTTTTTTTAAGACACGGATCATATTTGCCTTGTAGGTCTTCACAACATCTTTTCATGTGCAACGAATGTGGTTCTGTAGCACATAATTATAAATCTTGAACTCTGCACCTACCTATATCAGTTCTAAGATAATTCAGATCAAAACATAAGAAACTATAGTATATATGTCAGATTTCACATACAAGTTGTTGGGTTTTTAGGCTTCTAAAGAGACTTGTAATAGGTATAATGAGTCTTCTTAATCCAAAAACGGCTAAGAGAATAAGGTTTTTTCATTATTTATATATATAATACACCAACATTATTTACGATTAATGTGAGATAAATTCAATGACTCCTTTTCACACATCAAGCTGACCCTAAAATCATCATTATTTAATAATTTTTTCCTCATCACCTGATAAACTCATCTTAAATCATCAGGTGAAAACCATAAAGAGAGACAATCACATCGGCACAGGCAAAACCTGATTGGCAAACTCTTTTAAATCATCAGGTAAAACCCATAAAGGAGACAACTATAATCGGATGTAGGTAAAATCCGGCTCTGATATCACCGTTAGGTCTTATGAGCTCCAAAAAGACTTCTAATAGGTGTCATAAGCCTTTTATAATCTAAAAGCTAGCTCAGATAATAAGGCTTTTTCTATTATCCTATATATAATACACCAACATCATCTACGACGACGTGATAAACACAATACAATCAAGTTTGATTTCTGTATCATCAATTAGTTGAAAAAAGATGGGTAATATTAACATTTTCCAATTGCAATCATATAGTGGGAATCTGATAATAATTTGGAAATTATATGACACAGCTGACTGATATAATTGATCTAATCCTATCGTGTATTATCTCTTAATTTAATTATGAATTACTTTGACTGTTTACATTCTAAATTGGTTAAGGGGTAATTTATTGTGCTAATTGACCCATAAAAGAAGTAAAGAACATACATAAGAAGTTGTCACTGGCTAATTGATCAATTAGGTGCACACTATACATCCTTAGTAACCCAAACCCTCAAACATAAAACCTCTAATCTCATAATATATGATCAGTTCATGGACTTTCTGATAATTATGACACAGTTATCTATTAAGAAATTGACACCCCAGTACTTTTTCCTGGTTGGACTCCTATGACTCACAATCTCTTTATATGTACCCTCTCCTTAAACTAAGTTTATTTGGCCTCCACTATATTACAGACTTATTATTATAAGAAGGTATCTTATATCTATCTCATAAAATAACACACAAGAAACCTCCTCTCCTTGCTCTCTTTCATCACAAAAATCATACAATTTCCCTCAAACGACAAAACGAGCCAGCCTCTAGGGGGACCAAGGAATCCTGTCCTTACCCATTATTCCAACAATGCCATGCTTGTCAACGAGCTCCATCCACACGTCCTTCTTGTGCACCATTTCATGCAGCCCTAATGAAGCTTCCTCAAAACCCACCTTTAATACTTGGGTTTGATTAAATAACAGTCACATTGGCTGGTGGTCTGTTTTGTTTGGGCATATAGAAAGATCATAACATATTTTACATATTACATAGAACAAGTCTGTGCCCATTATTTCTTGCAAGTTCCATGCTTCCCTCGATCAATCATGGATGCCACTTTAAATTAGTGGGCATGATCTGGCAAGGCATCTTTGCTTGGGATATAAGTCTCTTCCCCTGCAGCTCTTCCATTCTCCGACACCGGCCTTGTCTGATCATCAAACATCTTTTGCTGCGTGGTGGTGTGTTGTATTTATTTAGCCTTGTTTCTATCAAGAAAAGAGACCCTTGTGACATGGGTAGGCAACCTTGCTGTGAGAAGTTCGGGTTGAAGAGAGGTCCATGGACTCTGGATGAAGACCAGAAGCTAATGAACTTCATCCTCAACAATGGCATTCATTGCTGGCGTTTGGTTCCTAAACTTGCAGGTAAGTTATTGCTTCAATTAGCCAATGCATTGATCATTATATGTTTGATGATGAAATTTGGCCAGGTCTAATGTATGTGTTTCTTGGGTTGGCAATGCCATGTGAAGGTCTGATGAGATGTGGGAAGAGCTGTAGATTAAGGTGGACTAATTACCTGAGGCCTGATCTTAAGAGAGGAGCATTCACTGAGGTGGAAGAGAATCAAATCATTCAACTTCAATCACGTCTTGGCAACAGGTTCATCAATTCGATTAAATGAAAGAAAAAAACTATTTTAAGCCAAAAAATGTTTCTGGCATTTGTTTTGCTTTGGCACATTTATTCTAGGTGTTGAAGTAGCTTGAAGTTGATCATGTGTAGGTGGTCGAAGATTGCATCACATTTTCCTGGTCGAACGGATAATGAGATTAAGAACCATTGGAACACTCGGATAAAGAAGAGGCTCAAACTTCTTGGCCTAGACCCTCTGACACACAAGCCAATTGAACGTGAGCAAGATAACTGTGAGCAGAAAGGTGATGAAACGATGTTAAAAGTCTCTATTTCCAAGTCTGAAGCAGAGTTGAAGGACATGAAAATTTCTGAAACTACTCAAATGAAAGATATGGTAGAACCCAAATGGAGCCAACTGGCAGCTTTATCTGGATGGGAGTTGGAGAGGGCAAGCAATCAACAATACAACAATGGACAGCCATGGGAGGAGTTTAGTGAAGAACTGGTCAAATCGCAAACAAATGCACCTAGCAGTTGCAGCACTTCATTATCTCTAGAAGATAACGCAGGCTACCATCCTTATATGGGGGAGGCATGTTCAAATTATCTAATGGAGGATTATAAGTTTTTATGGCCTGACTGTTTTCCTTCTAGTTTGTATGGCCAACATCTGTTGGATGAAGCCTTCTATCTGGGAAACAATCAATAAGATTGTAAGAGTGACTCCCTCTCGGTTCGTTTGAGGATTATTTTTATTTATATTCCTACCCATTTTAATGTAACTATGAACCTGATTGTTATGATGACTTCATTTGGACTCCTGTTTCTTCAATTTCGTTTCAGCTTGCCTAGCAAAAATATTTTGGTTGATCAGTATAAATGCCAACTTGGCATTGGCTGGCCAGGCCTCCTTCAAGAACACTAAACAATTATAAGCTTCTTTTTTTAATAAATAGCAAGACAATTAGCCGGTCGTATATACATTTTTTTATAGCTTGTTATATGACTAATATTCAATTGACTTGCTACGACAGAGAACCAATAAGAAGGTAAATACAAATAACAACGAAGCTTCTGGAGACCTTTCATGAAGTCATATGCAGTTAAAGAACACATCTCCCAGATGGGAGACAGGTATGCATGTGGCTGACGATAGCTATACGAAGCTCGAAGGCATCATCTTCTTCTTGAAATGAGGTACAGTTTTAGCATCATGATAGTTGTAGAAAAACAGCAAAAGTCAAAAAACAGCCGGTAGAAACCAACGCAGAGAGAAACCAATATTTTCTTTGGGTCTCACCTAATGACTTCATCAAGGTCGAAGATGTTTGTACTAAGAAAAAATACGCGAAATATTTATCTGCAGTTTGCTCATTTTCCTACAGGTTGAACTTAGATAACAAAGATAATAAACACATCCATCCATTGCATCTTTTTTCAATCATTTGAAACTTGATATTTGACATTATATAAAATAAGTTTTTCATGTTGAATCAGAATAATCACTGGTCGTGAAATCCCATAAAGTGGGAAAGTGCAGCTAGTTTGGCAGGACAACAACAGTGAATTAGGATAGGAGGCATGAAACAAATTTCTAAACAAGCAACCTGCAACTGTCAAAGCTAACAATGCAACTTACCAAAGGCCCGCCTAAAGCCCTGGTTTGATCCAAAATATCAGAGTGGTACAACCCAAAGTCTTTCACAGGTCAATAACACGTGATAGCTTCTGAATTCTGTTTAGTAAGGAGTCCCCTTGCTTGATAGTTTCCTGGTACAGCGCATTCTTGGCATCAGGTCTATTAGTTTCAAGAACAGCAGCCACACGGTCAATTTTGGCATGAAGTTTGCCCGCCGCAATAAAGCGGGACAGCTCCCTGAAAAAATGTAGCAATACACAACGGCCAATTGTGTTTAGTAAAACTGATGTCGCAAGACAAACACAATGATGTAGTAATTATAAATGAATTCATATAGATATTGGCCAAAGATAACAATGCATTTTGAATAAGGGGCAGGGGCTAACAGATCAATGAAGTCCACAGACACTCCAAATGCTGCAGCCATGGCTTCCATTGTCACACTCTTATAGGACTCTAAAAATTGAGAGTATACTACAGTCCTCGCTTCTCTCATGTAATATCGGAAGTGGGGTTGAAGATAACGGTCAAGTTTTATCTGCTCCATTATTGCAGCTAAAAACAATAGAAGCCAGCAAAAACAAATCCAATTACATTTAATTTTCTTGACATGAGAAAGGACAACTTTGCCAACCAGTCATTGCTTAAAAGTTTCAAGAGCTCACCAAATGCCACAAAGAAAGATTTATACTGGCACTCATAAAGAGAATTCAAGAACTCAGACAGATTGGGCACTTTATTGATGACAGTAAGAATCTCAGGGGCATCCACAACCTGTACAAACAAAAGTCCGAAATAAATATAAAGCACCACAAACTGATACACAAGTGCACAGAAGTTTTTCACTTCCAAACCTGATACAGACCTTCTGTTTAAGAGATACTCTATCAAGTGAGATTACACTGGCAAGCACAGTGTAGAAAATGAATGTGTCATATGAGAATAGTTCATAAGTTGTAAATGTTGATATTGAGTCCAAAAAGAGGTCTGCAGCCTTTTTAAAGTTCCTCGTGGACATGAAGTACAGCCCTTCATACACTTTCAACCGGTTTTTCCTTTCCCAATCGCCTCCCTCCTCAAATAACCTGATAATTGGGAAATGAACAAACAGCAGTCAAGTATATTTAAAGAATAAAAAAATTCAACAAAAACAGGGCGAAGGCAACTAGGCATCAAAAGTATGTCAGCATGCTTACTTCTTAGCTTTCTCAATGCTTCTGTTTATCAGATCAAAATCCATATAAAAGAAGCCCAGCTGAAGAGTATAAAACACCAAATCCATCTTCTGCCCAACAGCCACTGTTTTACTCTCAGTTACCTTAAGTTGTTCCAATGCTTTTTCCTGAAAAACATAAAAAATACCCAACAAAATTTCACAAGATAGCACAAATTTTAATGCATAGTATCAAAATTAACAAGATATCGTTCTAATTATTGCCTTGTCACTTATCCTCATATAAAACAAGGACTTTGCCAAGTGAGCTTCTCGCACTTCACTCTCGCCCAAGTTTTCCTCAGCATCAGCAATCCTGCACAAAGAGAATAAGCACAAGGCATTGCACACGAACATAAGTTAAGATAATTTACAAACCAAAACAGAACAGAAAAGACAAACAGATATGGCAGCAAACTGTTTTTCTGGATATATATCACAAACCACAATCCAATTACCACCAGGCAAAATCGGTTAAAACATCATATTGGCTGCTTAAATAAAAGCCAAAGAAAATTTAAACAACGAGAAAGTAAAGCCTAGCACTTCTCTTTGCTACTATTGTTTCATTGCGTAGATATCCACATATCTTTAGATATATAAGACTCAGTGTTATAAATCTCATACACCTACGAAACAACTCGAGTTCTAGCTACAAACTTTCCACACAGAAAGCGATCACAGTTTCTCAACCATGCCACCAATCAATGCACACTGCTCGAATTCATCTATACTATAGCATACACAAATTTTACGCGCACACACCCACAGATTGTACAATTTCCAACATATTCAATCCTCCAATTTAACATCAAACAAAAGAAAAGAAAAACATTTGCTTCAGCAACGTTATTAGAGAACAAGAAAAACGTACTTTTCATCGAGTCTTTTCAGTTCCTCCTCGATCTTCACCCGCATCGAATCCAGAAGCCCTCGATCAAGCTCCAGCACAGACGCATCCACCAGCGACTGGTACAACGGCGCCATCTCTGCACACAACACCCACCTCCATCACACAACAAGTCCAGGAAAAATAAAGCACCAACCTTTCCAACCAAATTCCACAAAAAAAATAATCGAAAATACAACAAATTTCCAAACGAGTTCAACTACCATCGGATTTGATCGCCTCAAAGGCCTCCTCTTTGAGTCGGACCTTGTCAAGGTCAGCCACATCGGGGTGATTGAGCAGGAAAAGCTTGTGCGCCAGAACCAGGTGCGGCTGCTGCTTCCCTTCCTCACCTTCCATGGCCGCCGCCGCCTTCTAACACCGATCGCTCCTTTCACTCTGTCTACGGCGGATACCGTCGCCGGAGAAGCTTCCCGACGGCCGGACAAGATGAGCTTTGGACGGCGGCGAAGAAAGTTCTACTAGAGGGGGAAGATGATGGTGAAATGACGGAAAGAGGCTCGGAGGCGATCTATTGGGCCGGCTCGTGTGTCTAATTGGGCTTAAAATAATAAGCCCACTACCAGTCATTTTGAAAAGCCCAGTATTTTCATCGCATTGTCTTTGGCAGGCCCATTGCAATACGCTCCACATAATCCCGATTATTTTTGGAATATGACATATATCCATAATATTATTAACTTTTTTTAATACAATTTTGGATGGTTTTAGATTAACATTCAGTTTCTAAGTAAATTAAGATTTATATTTTAATCTTTGACAGTAAATTATATTTTTCATTCGCGGTTTTTCTTCGTCTAACTTCTAAGGCTTATTATTTTGATCACGGTTAAATAATCATCTCAAATTGGTTCAATTAATTTTCTGGGCTTCCAAGTTCTTCTTCTCTGCCATGATAGCTTGAAGAGAGTGCTAATTAAACTCTTAGGACTTGTGGGTCTTGATGAGAATTATTAATCTTGATGATTATTCTTGTCACCCTTGCAAATGGGAGCCTTTTGTATTGGTTACACCTCTTAGCATCAAAGAGAAGGGATGGATATTGCTTTGCATTTCTTAATTTTTCTGCCTTCGTTCTCTGATACTTTTCAAAAAAGCATGTTAGTTATGTGCCTTTCTTTTTCAACCTGCACTAGCTGGACTTGTGACTTATACTGTTAATTTGTTTATTAATGAAGAAATGCGTCTTCATACGTGACTATTTGGTTTTGATATTGTCTCTAAGGTGCTTCTAGGTGGGAAAATAAAACATTTGCAGAATACCCATCAACACAATCATGTTATAAGCTATTCATCAAAAAGGTCCAAAATGAGAGGGAGGGAAAAGTGTTTGAGGTGTTTCACCCATTTTGACTTATGGCAAGATTTGGTGGATTCCACTTCATCAAAATGCATTTCAGAGAATGAACAACGTCTAGTGGCATTTGTGTGGATAAATGATCAAAGTGCAGCTCAAAAATTTGGAATTTGAAAGCTCAACCTTTTTCATCCAATACCCACATTTGATAAAGAATTCTTCTGTCTTGCTGCCATGGTCCCCATTCATATATAGCAGCAGCATTTGCTTGTTGGCCTCTACATGTAACTTTTCAAGCATAACAAATTCCATCTTAATAAGTAGTTAGGCAATAACATTTGTAGTTTGCACGAGTACAGGATTGAACTCGGTTTATGGCATACAAGCAGCTGTACTTAAGCACATCTCTAAATCTGGAATGCCTAGATTGAAACGATTTTTTTGAGCTTGTTCCTATACTTGGTTTTTATAATGCAAATGGAGAACTGAATGACAAGCTTAATATGTAGTGCTGGCCATTTGCTTTTAGTACTTAATTATTGTTTGCTTCCAATCATTCAGCAATATGTGTTAAAAATATATCACCATGGCGTTATCATCAGAAATGCCAATGGTCCAAAGAAGAGCAGCACATTCCCACTTTAGCACAAAGCAAAGCTTCTCTTTAAGACAGTAAAACAATACTAATCCTACGGGTTTCCTTGTGCCAATCATACTTTCACTTTTCTTTGGCCAATTTTCTTAGTGGAAGCAAAGCTTAGTGGGAACTCACTTTAGAGTGGCTTCTGAAGCTCACTTCAATTGCATTCTTGACTGCAACTTCTGATAATACTTTGCCACTTTCTTTTTGTATTGCATGAAACCCAGCATCGAAGTTTAGGCCAATGTGCTCTCTAGTTGTGTCCAGGCCGGGACTGCTCTTTATGCATCAACATTCACCTGCTTTAGGCCAGTCACATAATACTTTTCATTTTTTTATTTTAAAAAAACATCCATCTTTGCAGTGTTCTTGTTAAGTGGCCGCATTTTGAGCGTAAACAGTTTTGCATCTTCAAAACTGGAATAAAAAATTTAGCCCAGAAAATTTAATGCTTCGTAATTAAACGATAGTGCAGGTTCTGGTAATGCTCGAGCCCTCTCTTCCTCCAACGAATCATGATTGGAATACCATTCTTGGCCTTAAAAATCAATTCTTATCGGTTTTGGATATATAAGTGGAAACAGATACGTAAATATTGAACTTCGTTTACCATATTTTAGAGACAAAACCTTTGGCTTAAGTTATCTCTTCAAAAGTAGTTAACTAATTTAAAGATTTATAATCTATTCTCGCTTATATATAAGTAGGTATTATAAGTTGATGGATCTTACAATTCAACCACTTTACGAAATTTTGTTACCGAAATTTTATACTTAACTTGTTGCTACCCTCAGCCCACGATCTAATATAGAACTAGGAGACTTTGATACTATTTATAACGACCTAGCCCAAGTACAAATTAATGGGTTAAACTATTTCTTCAAAATTAATTAACTAAAATTAAAGATCTATAATTCATTCTCACTTATAAATACGATCTTACTCTAGCATATATTAAACGTAAGTCTAAGTTACTGAATCTCACAATCCACCCACTTCGAAATAGTTCATTACAAATGATATAAAACCCTTCTAGTTCCGTATTAAATAGTGGGTTGGATTAGGAACGTTGGTTAGGTTACTGGACACAGGCTGATGAAGGTTATAGCCAGGGTTAACAACAACAATGTAGGAATTTCGGCAACAAATATCATGAGCTTCAGGCTAGCAACGGGCAGTGTGACGAATATCAGATCTTCCTTGTTTCGTATTAGATGGTGAGCTAGACTAGAGACGTTAACTTGGTTATTAGTAGTGGGTCTAAGAAGGGTGTGGGCCAGGGCTAGCAATAGGCACGTGTAGGAATTTTGGAGATAAAATTTTCTAAGGTGGGTAGATTGCGAGATCCCTTAACTTAGTCTCACATGTAATATTTAGTAGTGGTAAGATCATATTTATAAGTAATAATGGATTATAGATATTCAACTTGGTTAACTACTTTTAAAGAGATGACTTAGCTCATTAATTTACACTTTAAGCCGGGTCATTGAAACAAGGCTAAATCATTTCTTTAAAAGTTGTTAACCAAGTTGAATATCTATAATTCATTCTTACTTATAAACATGATATTACCTCAATAAGTATTATATATGATAAGTGTCTTGAAATATTTTAACTCTGTCCTATAAATTCAAAGTGTCAAATTTAAAAATCTATGCTTGCTCAACCTTATTATCCTGGCACAATAGTTTGTTGATAATGTTGCCAGAATAGTTAATCTGTAATTGTAAATTGTTTCTAATATCTAGTTAAGATTATGTTGGTTGATTAACTTAGTCAAAATTTATCTTTTTCAATATTTGGGCAGTCTGTAATTATAAATTGTTTCCAATATCTAGTTAAGATTATGTTGGTTGATTAACTCAGTCAAAAGTTATCTTTTTCAATATTTGGACAGGACAAAAAACAGTACCTTGAAGTTATTTGAGATGTGCTAATCTTAGGACCTTTCCCTATTGATCAAAAAGGAAAAGGTCAATGCATTAGTAACCTTACAATAATCTGTTGGCTCAGGCATGTAATTATACTATACCCTCTAAATATTTAGTAGAGATGAGAGCAAGGAGGAGTGACAAAAGGATCAAGATAGAGAAGAATCTTCCAACAAGTTCAATTTGCACAAAAAGCTACCCTACAGTTTTGCAATACAGATATAAAAATTCCCACCTCATGAAATCAACATATGTCAGAAACCAACTTAGTAAACAAAAAAATCTTACATTTCTTCCAAAGAAAAATCAATCATAATGAAGCATCCAAGACCTCATAGCTTTAGGAGGTTGTAAATTAAGAAAATGAGCATTCCATTCCTCCACTTCCAATTATTTTAATCTGGTGCATGCATAAAATCATGTCTTATTGGGCTGGCCACCCTGAGATATTCCACATTCTCTGATCAGCATTCATCTGCTAGCCCAGTAATTTCTCTTCTCCATATTGGTTTTCTATTCAACTGTTCACACACCGTAGCTTCTCTCAACATACCTCTTCCATATTTACTTCATATTCTGGTCAATCATTATACTGTAGCTAAATTCATTCTTCCAAGCAATGATCCCAAGAACAAATGCCAACAAGAGTGTACTAACTAATATTTTTATGGACTCAAAAAGCTAGTCAGCAAAAGACCAATCTGATCAAATGGGCAGGGATGAATTGGATCCCACACTGTTTAGGAAGACGATTAAAGGCGCCGACAATTAAGCACTCGACAGTTGTGGAATTAGGATATTGTAAGAAGCATAAATGATTCCATTCTCATGTAAGATCAGAAAGAAGAGTGAGTGTATTCTCATTCCAAAGTCTCGTCCATCTTCCACTGCTGGTTCTGCAAAACAAAGCAACTGTTCTGGTAGAAAGACAACCAATTATTATGCCTTCATATTCATCATATAGAACTAGCTAATTTGCATTCCTTTATAGACGGTTGATTTCTACTTCAACTACCTTGTTACACAACAATCATTTGATGGCCCCTATTCGTTAATTTAAAGATTCGCTGCAATGACAAAAATGTTGAAACTTCCATTCATTTTCCATTAATTAACATAAAAATTTAATGGGTCACTTTGTTTCTTACATGTAACATGATATTGTGTTGTACAAGTAATTCGGGCAATACAATATTCTAGTTGCGACGAGGTGCAGATGACAACGAAAACAACGAGGATGCAAATTAGCATGTGCAAAGCAAATGGTAGATATGTGACACACGAAGGGGGGATTATTTACAAAAGCTTGCTTAGTACTAGAGGAAGCTTAAAGCTTAATGGCAGCATCCACGGCGACCATCAAAGCATGCTTTCTCTCTCCCACCCGAGGTTCTCATTTCCACTCTCTCTAAAGCTTAAAGCCACTTTCCCATCACAGCCCATATATGAAACAAAACCTTCCCTCCACCAGCATGCATACCATAAAACACCACCTATATATAATATACGTGTAGCATGTAAGCTATGGCAAGGCCACTCTACCGTTAAACAACCCGCTCAGCCATCTTCCTCCTTCACTTGCACTGTTGTTGCTCTCTATAGCCTATACTCACATGGAAAGTGGTTCGCCGTCTCCAAGGGCCGACGCCTTCCCGGCCGGCCTGCGGGTGCTAGTGGTGGATGATGATCCAACATGGCTCAAGATCCTCGAGAAGATGCTCAAGAAGTGCTCCTATGAAGGTAAGAGCTGGCTGTTTCTGAGGTGTGTGCATGGTGTTCTGGTGCAAGTCCTGATCTGGGTCTGTCTTGAATTCCTTGGTTATTGACATATTGTGTTGTTGGAGTTGGTGGTGCTGCTAACTAGCGGGTTTTGGATGATTGGTGCATATGGTAGTTGGTCTTTTTTTCTGAGTAGAGATATGATTTGCATGATGTGGGGTTTTGAGTATTGTTTGGTTATTTGTCTGTAATTTGTTGTATATTCATTGGGTTTTTCAGGGCATTGCTTGGGAAGTACTGAAAAGCGAGCTCGCCTTGGATTTTTTTCTTGTTAAGATTGTGTTTATATATAATCAAGGGGATTATTGCTGGGAACAATTTTTAGATTTAATTATCACTTAGGAAGAAATGAAATACATGGATAGGATGATGGCCGCCAACTGCTTGCTACTTTACTTGGGACTACTAACAAGGTCCCGAGAGGTTCATCTAGTGCAAATGATTTTTAGGGTGGTAGGAATTTCTGATATTCTTGATCAGATCATGTTATCTGCTAGCTGGTATATTTGCCTTTCTGAATACTGGTTGAAGAAACAAGAATGTGTTGGTTATTTGAAAAAGACACAATATAACAATGTTACATATCATTGAAAATTTTGTCGTTATTTTTTCGTTCCAGAATAACAGCAAGAGTCTTACTTAGATTCATGAACAGAGTTTGGGGGACATTTTGTTTATCACCTCAAGTTTTCTCGTAGAAGAAGCTAACGTTAATCTTGTATTTATCTGATCCATTTTTCCGTGATTCGAAAAAGCTCTTGAATTTATATTTCAATTCAAACAGACTTGAGACATAAGAATGTTTGAAACAATTGTGGAAGAGCTCTGGTTTGCAGTAAAGATGTTATACTTGTAAATTATGGGTCATCTTATAATTAAGAATGTTTTATACACTCAGCCATCGTAGTATCTTCCTGCAACTCCCATCTTACTCTGCCCAATTTGAAGTTAAACAACAGATCGCGCTGGTAGTTCATAAAATCCTTAATTTTTTTCTGCATATGTGAATTGTTCACTTTTAGTGTCGATGAAAATCAATTACGTATGGCCTGTTCTGGATGTTGCAGTTACCACATGTGGTTTAGCAAGAGTTGCTCTAGATATGCTTCGCGAAAAAAGGGATCGATTTGATATTGTGATTAGTGATGTTATCATGCCTGACATGGATGGTTTCAATCTTTTAGAACAAGTTGGCCTGGAGATGGATCTACCTGTGATCAGTATGTAATTTGTTATAAGTATCTCTTTATCCCACTTTTTTTCGATGTAAGAATCTGATGCTGTTTATTTATACTGATTATTGATGTGGAGGAATATTGATAACTTTGAACAGTGATGTCTGTTGATGGAGAAACAAGTAGAGTCATGAGAGGTGTCCAACACGGAGCCTGCGATTACCTTCTCAAGCCTGTTCGCATGAAAGAACTTCGAAACATATGGCAACATGTTTTTAGAAGGAGAAAGCACGAAGCAAGAGATCTAGAATTTCGGGACGGAAATGAAGATTCCCAAATTATGAGAAAAATGTTGAAGGAGTTTGATAACAGCTGCATTTCAAATGGAAATGATTCAAGATGTACAAGGAAGAGGAAGAACTTGGAGAATGAAGAACATGATGAGCAGGAGTTCAGTGACACTGCTGCTGGGAAGAAAACGCGGGTAGTTTGGTCTGCGGATCTTCATAAAAAATTCGTCGATGTTGTAAATCAGATTGGATTTGATAGTGAGTATCCTACTCTTAATTTGAATTTTACTCATTTTTCGTCACTTGTGTGGCTTGCAACAAATTAGATGTCGAACTTCTGATATAATTGTTTTTTGAGAACCTCTGCCAATATTGAATTGCTGTTCCTAATCCCAGTAGAAGGAGGGAGTCAGTGTCAAGACACCAAGTGTATTGGCAATTACAGTCAGTCACTGGCACTTACACTATAAAACTCATTCTCCTAATAATGATCATGTTTCTCACTCTTGCACTTCTTTATCTTGCCTGAATATCCTTGTATTACCAATTTAGCATTTGGTGACATGATGACATGGCATGATTCTCAGAAGTAGGGCCGAAGAAGATTCTTGACTTAATGAACGTCCCTGGGTTGACAAGGGAGAATGTTGCAAGTCACCTGCAGGTACTTCAGACTCTGCTACACCTTAATTTTAAACAAAGTTTTAACTTAGTATGGTCAATAAAGGCAGTTTCAGCTAGTTTTTTCTTAAAGAACTAATATATGGTATGTTCTAATCCAACTTTAATTTTACTTCATTTGTAAATAAGACGTTTGACAACTTTAATATTTCAAGTTAAGGCAAGAAACCCAAACTAAAGATTGTTGATTGTTTGGTTTTTTGTTTCCTGTGTGTTAGGCAATGTTCCATCCATGTTCAAGCCTACTATAAATTAACTAGGACATTTTTTTATACCTTCTTTCTGTTATGTGTTGCTGAAAAAACTGGAAAAACAACATTTTGCTTCATATAAACTGTGATTGATCAAATGGATATCTAGAATACATTTTAACAAATAGATTCCTGTAAGTGCAACACAATAAAAAAGATTGATGTAAAAGAAATCAAGCATAGAAGCTGCCAACCTCAGCCTGACTTGGATAAGGTGTAGGCGATGATGATGATGATGATAAATATAGAACTTTGCATTCAACATATTTTGTTTTGATCTATGCAGAAATATCGGCTTTACTTGAGCAGATTGCAGAAGCAGAATGAATCCAATTCCTCTTTGTGTGAAGCTAAACAATCAGAGAGCAATTTCAGTGACTCTTTGCCGAAATTTATGCAACAGAATTCACCAAAATCACAATTGACCCTAGGAACTAGTTATGTGTACCCAGGAAAGAAAACTTAGTTCAGATGGGAGGAGCACATGAAACTCGTGAAAATGAGTCAAGCAGCATTGTAACTCTACCGCAACTTGCACAGGAAAGAAAATTAATTCTTGAAGAAAACAGTGAGAAGGACTCAAAGTTGAATAGCTCATCCTGTGCAGAATTTGAATTGGTAAAAGTTCTCCCACATATGCCTCTTCCACAAACTTGGTGTAGTGAAATTTCAATCACACAGGAAAGTTCCTGCCTTGAAAAAGAATGCTCAAGTTTCGGAATGCCAAACATTTTCCAGCTTCATTTTGATCATCAGCCAATCAAGAAAACTTCTGACATGGGAATCTACATTACTGGTCGTGATCAATTGTGTCTTTCCCAAGAAAAAGCTATGCATACTGAATTCAAAACCATGAACCAGAGTACTGCATCTTCGGTATATGGCGAAGTTGGATCCACTGGATGGGACTCTACTTCAAGCAATCAATGGCTGCCCAACAGCAAAACTATCATAATAAGTGGAATGGATAACAAGGACTTGTCTAAAGGTCCTGAAAACACAATGTTTCCACTATTGACTTCGATGGAGAACTTCCAGCATATTTTAGACAAAGAATATGGTTGTTCTGAAATTCTTGGTACTAACATAGACTTGTTAGACTACTATGATCCAATTTCCTTGGCTGAGCTAACAAGTCAAAGTTTTGATGTATTAAGGTTTGGTTATGATTGCATATGGGATGCGATGGAGTATTCGACAACAGATGGTCTATTTATCACTTAGTATGCTGGTCTCTGCGCAGTTCATACGCAGCAAATAATGGTAAGAAGTTTAGCTCTTTCAACTATATATGGTTGGCCATAGTGTCCCCATAACTCTATGAAACTGTTATAAGGGTTTATAGTACTTGAAAGCTACTGCTTTTGCAGATGCCCAAGTTGTTGTACACAATGCTTGAAGTAATAAAGTAAAGACAATCTTATAACTGTATATAAATCTGTTTTTTGCATGTCTGTTTTTGATCTAAGATGGCACTAATATACATGTCGTTTATATACCTGGAGCAATTTGGTGTGCTGGAGACCATTCAAACTCGCACATTGCAGTATTTTCTAGTAAATTTGGTGTACAACAAATGATCTACCAGTTTCAGGAATTTTTCTTAGGAACAAGTCAAATATACTTAGAAAATTTGACCATTAGATGTTCTATAATGCATTAACCAACTGGCATGATTAAGTATAGTTTGCACTGTTGCAAGGATATATCTCAACAGATATATTTTGAATATGGATATTATTCCCATTGAATGGAATGAATAAACTGTAAGCGTTCACAAAGATGAGTTAACTAAACTTGAAAGGTTCTTATAAATATACATGTTGTGGCATGCTGGAAATGGTCAGATAGCAACATTTTAGCAAAAATGAACTAACACAATTGAATAAACACTAAAGAAGCAGATCATAGAGGGCTTATTTCCATCAGTATTCAACATAATCCCTCAACATATATACTCATTGAAAACACCTCTTTTCTTAACTTTGAATGTTGGGAGAAATATTTTCATGGATTCTTACTTCTACCCGAATGGTCTTCTGTTTAGAATTCTTTAAAGGAACAGTTGTGATTGGAGGTCTTGAAGGGAGTTGGGATCTCGATGCGGCTACCAAACAGCTTGATTTTTCCACCAGTTTTGGAGTAGGATTTCTAGGAAGCGTTGGTGGAATCTGCACAATAAGTGTATTATGTAAATTGTTAGCATTTAAGGATCATAACCTCTAACAATCGGAAACATTCT
>JAURVB010008045.1:0-29530 GCA_033002965.1 Piper betle | reverse complement strand
TCGTTTGTGGTAATAAATATGAGATAATTGTAAAACCTACAATTTGAGTCAGGGTTTTATATTCAGAACCGGTCGGTTCGACCGTTATTTTCGAGTCGAGTCAGTTTCAGAACACGTATACTGAGCCGACGCTAAGTCGCGTGTATGAGCTATGAGGGTCATGCGTACTCAAGTATATGATGATAACGTCATGAACACAACAGAAATAGAATGAGTTATCAGAATATATGAGAGTATGCCAGTCATTTTTTTAATTTTTATATATAGTGGATCGTAGAATTAGTTTTAGGCCGTTTACCACGTTAGGACGCGTTACGGGCAGTTTGGATGGGTTGTTAGTCATAGAGCATATCATTATAATGTTGTGGTATTTGTTTGATTTTATAGGATTTTTCCTGATTTTTTTAGGATTTAATACGACTTAGTTATTATTCTTGACTCGACCCGGAGGCGAGTCAAGTTTTATTTACGAGTTTGCCACCAAACACCCCCGACCTCTTTCTTCTTCCTCGCCCAAACCCCTGCCCCGACGCCGCCCCTTTTGCTTGTCATCGACACCGCTGTCGACGCCGGCCTGCCGCCGATAGTCGCTGACTAGCCCCGCCATGGCGTCGTCGTGCCTGCCCGACTAGTTCCGGCCACCATTTGGCCGCTGCGATGCCGGATCGCCGCGCCCAAGCACCGCGCTCGCGTTGCGATTATCGTCGCCGATTGCGCCGCCGATGACCGTCACCGCCGCGATCCAGCTGTAGCCTCGACACCCTCAACCAACCAGCGACCTTCCCCGACCGGAGCGGAGGCCATCGCTGCCCAGGTCGGTCGGATCGAGTCACCCATCGTCGTTGGCTCTGTTTTGCCATTTTCCGGCGAGCTGCTGCCTCCACTGGCCACGTCGACGACGTAGATGCGTCGGGCTCGCCGAGTCGGTTCCAATGGTACCTGACCCCTATCCAGCCAGTAGACGCCGCTAGTGGTTGTTGCCGGAAAACCGCCCGAAGCTGCCAGAAAACCACTGCAACCTGTCGAAAAACCGCCAGAATTTGCCGAAAAACCGGATTCGTTGGAATTCACCAGATTTTCAGAGGAGTTCATCCAGTCGATCCTGATCGAACGTCGGACGCTGATGAGCACCGAATTCGAGCTCTGAGATGCGTGACAGAACCCTAGTTGTTACCGATTGCCGATGACGCGAGATATAATTACCTCCGATTTAATTATTTAAAATGGATGATGATTATTAGCATAGCATGCTAGAATTGAGTAGTTGTCATGATGAATGCCAGACAATGAATGAAGTAAAGATGTGTATGATGTGGTTAACAGGTAACGAAAGTTAAGTGATTTAATGAAGTAAAGTAAATTGGAGCATGATAATGGATCACGACATAAGTTACAAAAACATAATAAAATTGGTATGAATAGGATGAGTTAGGATTACTTACATTTATGATTATTTGATTGTTGATTGTGATGGATGATTATTATGTTGTGTGTTGATTATATGACGAGTTTGATGCATCATTTAGTTAGCGGGCGTTAGTATTTAGTTTTGATGTGTAGGTACGGAGTAGGAGCTCGCCGCGTAGGTGCAATGACACGCTTGGAGCTTCTACCAGGTCCGTTTAGGACTCGACTCTATTTTACGCTCTTCTATTGTATGTTTATTTTATTATCTGTAGGACGGGTTAAGTGGCGTTTTATCGGATCCCACTTAACTCGGGCCATTTAACCGAACAGTTTTCCGGATTAATAACCCCTCGAGGATGATTTCGAAAACAAGATCCACTGCAAGTTGCCTTTGGGCCTATTATATAATCCCTCCCCAGCCTTACATATTTATATATATATATATATAGTATATATTATGTTTTCGCTTTTTAGTGAGACAAGAGATGGAGAAACCGACTGCACGTACCATGAGCAGATGCCGTGACAGTCAAAGCGGGCTCTGGATTAGTACCAGGGGACTGTCCCATTCTCGAGGGATCCTGACAACTCCGCATTTGAGTTCCTCACACCTGGAGGACATGACAGGTTTACAGGTACTATTTAGTACAGCGCATGTCCGGACTTGTGGTTCAAAGGGTACTAAAGGCGACTATCTGAGAGTACTCGGCCTTCATACTCAAGGCCAGGAGAAATATGGAGGTAAGGAGAGGGCTTAGGTTTGAGACCAAAAAAATGAAGTAAGAAAATAATCGAGCGGCATCAGCAGCAGCAGATCAGTAAGTTCAGGATGTTACCGGGTCTGCAGCCCAGTGGCTCCCCTTAGTAGTGCCCTTTAGAGTGTTCATTAGGTATATGTTGTTCTTTCATATGAGAGTTTGCTCTCTTGGCACTATAGTTATTTTACACTTTCGGATCAGTAACACTTATTACTGACGTGTTTTTATACTATATGTAGGTATAATTACGAGGTTGGAGGAGCTAGTTTGGATGGAGGAACAACAGTATCGCTTGCACATGTCAGTCAATTGAGTGTTTACATTGTGTTTATGATATTATTATATGATGTGATTAAATGCTTAAGATACGATGATATGATGTAATTAAGTACTAGAGATGATGAAATGATGTGAACATGAATAGATTGCGCAATAGCACGTAGTGGGTTGAGACCCAAATTTTAAAATGAGTTACAACGTGTTAGATTTTAGCGCATGAATTAAATTTGTTTGATATATTGTTATATATATTTATATATGAGGGGCTTTTGTTGTACTGCAGCACAGCCAAGATGGCTGTGCTGCAGTGTTCCAGCCGTTGGATCAAATCAACGGCTGAAACATGCCCCCATAAAAAAACAACCTGGGCGCCGCTGCCGCCGGCCGACGCGCGCCACCCCCCTGCCCCCGCCCCGTCGCCGCCCTGCCGGGGCGACGACCTCTGCAGCAGGGCAGCGGATCCTAGCCGCCCTGCGTCTCCCCTGTCTGCCCGCCGCCCACCCTCTGGGCAACACACCGCCACCCACCCACCACCCTGCCGCGTGACGCCGCGCCACCCCGGCGTAGACGCACCCCCCGACGAGCCCTGGTCCCGTCCCCGCCCACCACCCGCGCACCTGGGCAGCCCACCACCTCGCCGCCCCCCTCGGCCTCGCGCCACCCCGCATGCTTTGGTCCTGTTGGGAAGATTATCCTGTGGCAAGATGACTGACGCTGCGGTACAGAGAAGCTTTTAATCCTATTTGCATGTCGTGTATTTGACAGGTGTGGCCCCTAATTACATTTGCAGGGGAAACTCTGTGCTGTTATGTTCCCAAAAATTCTTATTAATTTTTATCGGGATTGTCTTTGGTGTGTGCTTTGATTTGCATGTCATTCATGTAGTACCATGTTAGGGTTTGTGCATTCATCCATGCTTTTGAGAGTTGTGTCTTCATCTGAAGACACCGGGATCAGATCCGTATGAGTTAGGTTTGTGTTAGGCGAGCCTAACCGGGGCTCAGTAACATACAAGTTCGGTCCGATGAGGTGTGAACCGGATTTGGGGGTGTTACAAGGCTATCAAGATTCTATGTGAATAATAAATTGGCCCAAATAAAGGTTTATTATTTGACCGGATTTATTTTCCACATGTTGATTATTACAAGAAAAGCACCACCACTTACAAATTAATATTTCTGTCTAAAAACTAAATATTAATGTTTATTAAGTATATGTTAATGAGATTAACTATTGTTTGAATTATTAATCTTATTATGTGCATGTTATGTTATTATATTTTCAATTAATTAATCTGCTTTTATGATTTTTGCCAACATCAATTTAGTTCTAATGCTTAAAGATAATTTTAAGGATTGGAAAGAAAGCGTGATGATCGTTTTCGGCTGCATGGATCTTGACCTTACGTTAAAGACTGAACAACCTGCTTCTTACGGACAAAAGTTCCATTGAGGAAAAATGAGACATTGAGAAGTGAGAACGTTTAAATTGCATGATTCTTATGATCATGATTCGTGGGATTCTAGAGACCTTCAGGGGACGATGTGTCTGAGAAGGTTACTACAGCTACTGAGTTTCTTAAAGAAATTGAAAAACATTTTGTAAAAAACGATAATGCTGAAACAAGTACACTTTTGTCGAACTTGATTTCAATGAAATTTAAAGGCAAAACAAACATTGGAGAGTACATTTTAGAGATGTCAAATATTGCTTCAAAACTAAAAACACTAAAGTTAGAGCTATCTGAGGATTTGCTTGTGCATTTAGTTTTAATTTCTCTTCCGGCATAATTTAGTTAATTCAAGGTTGGTTATAACTGCCAAAGGGACAGATGGACTTTTATTGAGCTCATTTCTTATTGTGCCCAAGAAGAAGAAAGGTTGAAGCAAGAACAGGCTAAAAGCACTCACCTTGGTTAGTACTTATCAGGACAAAAATAAGAAAAGAAAGAGGGTTAAAGAAGCTGATAATGGTTCTCACAAGCAATAACAAAAGAAGAAAATCAAGTTTCTTGTTGTTTCTTAAACCTGGATATATGAAGAAGGAATGTACTAAGTATCATGCTTGGTGTGTAAAGAAAAGTCCATTTCTTAATTTTGTTTGTTCTAATGTTAATTTAGCTTCAGTACCAATATACACTTGGTGGCTAGATTCAGGTGCTACTACTCACATAAGTGTGCCAATACAGAGTTGCCTGAGTTCTGAAGCCAAATGATACTGAAAGGTTCATCTATATGAGTGATGGCAAATCAGTTATAGTTGAAGCAATAAGGGACTTTAAGATTATTATTGAAGATATGATATTATTTGGATTTGAAAAAGACATATGTAGTATCGTCTTTTAGACAAAATTTGGTTTCTATTTCTACGTTGGACAACTTTGGTTACTCTTATTCATTTAGAAATAATAAGTTTAGTCTTTTTCTAAATTCAAATTTTGTGGGTACGAGTTTCTTGTCTTTTTATGATAGTTTATATTTACTTGATACTATTGTATCTTTTAATGAAACTTTGCATGTGGGTTTATGTGGTACGAAAATAAAATTACCTAATGATAATTCTGCTTTGCTCTGACATAAACATATAGGATACATTTTTAAACAAAGAATTGAACGACTTGTGTTAGATGGAATTCTTGATTTTATTAATCTTTTTAATTTATCAGATTTTTAAGTATGTGCTGAGTGCATTAAGAGAAAACAAACAAATATAAGGAGACTAGTTGCCAATAGATCTTCAAGCGTTTTAGAACTAATACATACAGACATTTGTGGATCATTTTCTACGAATTCTTAGAATGGTCAACAATATTTTATTACATTCATAGATGATTATTCTCATTATAGTTACCTTTATTTTATTTCATGAGAAGTCTTAAGCATTGGATGTGTTTATGGCATATAAGGCTGAAGTTGAGAACCAACTTGACAAAACTATTAAGGCTATCAGATCTAACCGTGGTGGTGAATACTATAGTAGATATGATGGATCAGGTGTACAATGTTCAGGACTATTTACCAAATTCTTAGAAGAGTGCAGAATCTTCCCACAATATACAATGCCAAGTACTCCTAGCATGAATGGTGTTGCTGAGAGACGAAACCAAATATTAAAAGATATAGTGAGAAATATGATTGCTCATACTACTTTAGCTGATTCACTTTGGAGTGAGGCACTAAAGATAGCAACATATCTTCTTAATAGAGTACCAACAAAGGCAACAATTAAGACCCCTTATGAATTATGGACTAAAAAAGGCCTAGTATTAAGCATTTACACATTTGAGGTTGTTCAGCTGAGGCAATGCCTTATAGGCCAAATGAAGAGGAAACGTAAACAGCCTCAAGAGTAAATGTTATTGAGGAGATCCACAAGAGAAAGGAGAAATGCAATTCTAGATGATTATATCATTTTTCTCCAAGAACACGAGGATAATATTGGAATGGTGCGAGATGATCTAATCAACTTTCATCAGGCCACAAAGACTTCAAATTATCAAAAGTAGATTAATGCCATAAATGAAGAGATAAAGTCCATGAAAGCTAATGACATTTGAGATCTTGTTCCATTGTTTGAAGGTGAGAAACCTATTAGTTGTAAATGGATATTTAAAACCAAGAGGGATTCGAAAGGTGATGTAGAAATAAGATTCGTCTTGTTGCAAAGGGTTTTACTCAAAAAGAAAGCATCGATTATAATGAGACTTTCTTTCCGGTTTCATCGAAGGACTTGTTCAGAATAATTATGGCATTAGTGACATATTTTGATCTTAAGTTACATTAAATGGATGTAAAGATTGCGTTTCTAAATGGTGATATTGATGAAGCAATTTATATGGTGCAACAGGAAAATTTTGTATCGGGAGATTCAAAGAATATGGTTTGCAAATTAAAGAAATCCATATATGGACTTCAGCAAGCTTCTCGTCAATGGTATCACAAATTTCATCAAGTTATTATCTGGTTCAGTTTTGAGATGAATATGATTGATGATTGTATATATCATAAGTTTAGTAGGAGTAAGTATATTTTTCTAGTTTTATATGTTGATGATATATTACTTGCCAGCAATGATATAAGTTTCTTGCATGACATTAAGAGATTTTTATCAAAGAAATTTGAAATGAAAGATCTTGAAAACATGTCTTTTGTATTAGAAATTCAAATACATCAGGATCACTCTCGATGTATACTCGAATTATCACAAAAGACCTATATAGAAAACATGTTTAATAGATTTGGCATACAAGGTTGTAACCAAGAAATACCCCTATTTCTAAATGAGACAAACCTAGTCTCAATCAATGCCCTAAAAATGATATAGAAAGAAAACACATGTAAAAGATTCCCTATGCTTCAACAGTGGGAAGTCTTATGTACACATCAAGATATTGCGTATATTATTAGAATGTTGGGCAGATATTTAAGTAATCTGAGATTGGATCATTGGAAAACAGTAAAAAGAGTCATGAGATATCTTCAGAGAACAAAATATTACATGCTTACATATCGAAAGTCAGATCAACTTGAGATCATTGAGTATTTTGATTGTGATTTTGCTAGATGTCAAGACAATTGTCGATCCACTTTGGGTTATGTCTACATGCTTGTTAGAAGAGTTATGTCTTGGAGGAGTGCTAAGTAGACACTTATAGCTTCTTTCACCATGACAGCTAAATTCATAACTTGTTATGAGGCATCCAATCATAGTTGCAGATCCGATTACTAAAAGTTTACTGCCCAATGTCTTTCATGAGCATGTTGCCCATCTGGGTTTTGTATCATTTAATGATATACTACTTTAGTGGGAGTTTGTTTTGTTTGTGAATTGCAGTATTTGGTTTATGTTTCACTATTTTTTGGTGATCTTATAAAGTTGGACCAGTTAAAAATAGTCATGTTTAGATCAAATTATATGTAATTTTCATGCCACACATCTATATTTGATTTATGTTATTTAATTATTTTGATGTATATAACCATGGATATATTCAGTTATGATATATGTAACAAAAATTGCCATGATTTTATATTAATATTAATTAATGGATGAAATTGTTATTTTGAAATAATAGCGTATGTTATTTTGGAGCTCATAAGGTTATATACAATTATCTATGTATATATGTCGGATTTTAGACATAAATATATACATAGATCTATAATTGTATCACATACTATTATTTAAGGTTGACCTAAATTCAATTAATTTGTTAAAATTAAGTTTAATGGTCCATTAATATAAGTATGGATTCATATGTGTAGATATATTTTTGTAATTTCTCTTTTATAATGGATTGAATTGAAATTATGAAAAATAAGCATATAAACAGGGGGTTATAGTTCTAAATTTGTAAGTAGTTTTTCATTCTGACATCTTATTGTCTATAAACTTTGATCTTAAAGAACTGGTGTTAAATTTAGAAGATCAAAACTTAAAAGAAGTAAAGAATTATTTTATTTTTTATGAATTCAAATACATTTCTACTATCAAATTTTATTTCTTAATGATTTAATTTAAAGAAGATTAAGGTTTTATAGTGATTCAACAAAAATATAAGAGTTAAGTTAGCCTTAGCACTAAATCTCAAGCGTTGTTGTTAGAATTACACCCCATGAAACAGGTGGAGTCTAGAGACACCTCATCAATCATCCCGCCGCGGGAAAAACTCATCTTTACGTTGTTTTCATGTGTTTTTTACGATATTGCTTCTTGGGTAATCCCTATAATTTCTTCATTTTTTGTCATAATCACATAAGTCATGACACTTTTTCAGGGATTCAATGTAGAAGAAGAGGGGTATGCCCGGGAAGTCCCGTCAAGAAGAAGAATGGTAGTGGCAGTAAGTCTGTGTTTCAATGGTAGTTTCTGGGTTTGTGACAGTAAATAAACACTAGTAGTAGCAGCAGGTGAGGAAGATACATACAGGGGAGCGCTACAAAGTGGTCACTTGGCATGCCACTGGCCACCCATAAAGCCACCTCCATGCTTTTCACTCCCTCCCTGCTCATCCAGACACCAGGTTTGACAAAATTTGTACAACAAATTAACATCAACTCGTCTTGTTTGAAGGAGAAACTAGTTACCAGTTACCAGTTACCACTATTGTGGCTCTCGACTTCCTGCTACTCACAGCCACTCATCCTCGCCTTCAATCATTCCCATCCAACCGGACACTTCACCTACCAATATCAGGTCTTGGGTAGAATCTTTGGATCAACCAACAATCTGGGTTGCTCTAGATTTTGCTTGTTACCACGTTGTTACTTCCGTAATTTGTGAGGAGCAATGGCGGGAACGGGTGCTTTTGCGGAGATCATCGACGGGGATGTGTACAAGTACTACGCCGACGGCGAGTGGAAGAAGTCCTCCTCCGGCAAGTCCGTATCCATCATCAACCCTTCCACCCGCAAGCCGCAGTACAAAGTCCAAGGTTTGTGATCTCTGTTGGGCTTGTGTTGGATATGGTGTTTTGGGGAGTTTATTGTGATGGCGGTGTTGGGTTTGTGGGTTTGTAGCATGTACGCAGGGGGAGGTGAACAAGGTGATGGATAGCGCGAAGATTGCGCAGAAAAGTTGGGCCAAGACGCCGCTGTGGAAGAGGGCGGAGCTGCTCCACAAGGCGGCGGCCATTCTCAAAGAGCACAAAGCTCCGATTGCCGAGTGTTTGGTGAAGGAAATTGCCAAGCCTGCTAAGGATGCTCTCACCGAAGTAGCACCCAATTCCAACTCCTTCCAATGTTCCCAAGTTTATTTTTTATTTGATTTTTGAGCTTCGATGTTTGCTTGTGAAGGTGGTGAGGTCTGGTGATCTAGTGTCTTACTGTGCGGAGGAAGGTGTGAGGATACTTGGGGAAGGCAAGTTCTTGGTGTCTGATAGCTTCCCTGGGAACGAGAGAACAAAATACTGTCTCACTTCCAAGGTAAATTGTGTACCTTTTGTTAAACTGGGATCAGATGTTCTATGAAAATTGTATATTTTGGTTATACAAAAAGCATAAGAGAGGAACTTTAGATTAATTGGTGAAGGAGTGAGAGGAATTGACAACACCCTTTTCCCCTTCTTCATCTTACTCTACAAATGTTATTCCTCTTTGTCAATGTACCGAGAAAATTTTATATCTTAGAGAAGAACACCATGGTCCTCTCATTTACCATTGTGCATTTTCACTGCCTTGGAAGGCTCTTTTAAGTTGTGTTTCTATGTTACTTTGCTATATCCGACTGTAGGTTCCTCTGGGTGTGGTGTTGGCAATTCCACCCTTCAACTACCCTGTCAATCTGGCTGTTTCCAAAATTGGTCCTGCACTGATTGCTGGCAACTCCATTGTGCTCAAGCCACCAACTCAGGTAACAGTCACAATGTACTTCACAAGCAAGTTGAATTGTTTCTGCTTGTGTCTTGTTTTCAATACCATCAATGTGTTGAATTTGTTTCTGGCAGGGAGCAGTTGCTGCTTTACACATGGTGCATTGCTTCCATTTAGCAGGTTTTCCAAAAGGCCTTATCAGCTGTATTACAGGAAAGGGCTCTGAGATTGGTGATTTCCTCACAATGCATCCTGGAGTTAACTGCATTAGGTATTGATTTCTGGTTGATTAGGGCAAAACAATCATCTTCTTCAGCGACTACTAATTCAATTGATAGCCATATAATCATGTACATAATTGCCTTAGCTTCACCGGCGGGGACACCGGAATTGCTATCTCAAAGAAAGCTGGAATGATCCCTCTTCAAATGGAGCTTGGAGGGAAGGATGCATGCATTGTACTTGAAGATGCTGATCTTGATCTTGTGGCCGGCAACATTGTTAAAGGAGGCTTCTCATACAGGTCCATAAAAGATCAATGAAATCCTTGCAAGTGCATTTACACAAACCCCCTTGCTAAATATGTAGTGTTTATGCAGTGGGCAACGATGCACCGCAGTCAAGGTTGTTCTGGCCATGGAATCCATAGCTGATCTTCTTGTGGAGAAGGTTAATGCCAAAGTTGCAAAGCTTACTGTAGGTGCACCTGAAGACGATTCTGACATAACTCCAGTAGTATCAGAATCGTCTGCGAATTTTATAGAAGGATTGGTGAAGGATGCCAAGCAGAAAGGTGCTACTTTCTGTCAAGAGTACAGGAGGGAAGGCAATCTCATATGGCCGTTGTTGTTGGATCATGTCAAACCTGAAATGAGAATTGCATGGGAAGAACCATTTGGTCCTGTTCTACCAGTCATCAGAGTCACCTCTGTTGAAGAAGCAATCCACCACTGCAATGCTAGCAACTTTGGCTTGCAGGTACATCATTTTCTGATATAAGCTGGTCTGGAAGGGGAAACATGTTTTGATAAGATAGCATTCTTCTATATTGGCATACATTAAGATTTCCTAGCTCTTGATCAACAAAAACTTTCATAACCAAGCAGATCCTCTATTAGAGTAGAACTGTTATCTTCATGTAACAAATATTGAAGGACTCTCTTCCTTTAACAGCTTGAGCTTATTTGAAAAGGTCGAATCTACGTTTGACTAACAAAATTTTCCAAATGTAGGGCTGTGTCTTCACTCGAGACATCAACAAAGCAATTTTGATTAGCGATGCCATGGAAACTGGAACAGTTCAGATAAACTCTGCTCCGGCTCGCGGGCCGGATCATTTCCCCTTCCAGGTCGGTTAACATTGCATTTCAAGGCAGCCATTTTCTGCAGTTATTACAAAACTCAAACCCTCAAATTTCAAATCCTAAAATTTTTCAGGGTTTAAAAGACAGTGGAATAGGGTCACAGGGGATCACCAACAGCATCAATATGATGACAAAGATCAAGAGCACTGTTATCAACTTGCCTGCCCCTACATATACCATGGGCTGATTCTGGGAATTGATTTGGAGGTTTTAGATCTTTTATGTCACCAAGATAATAGAGTTAACTCTGGATCAAGCATTAGGTTTTTTTTCTAAGACAAAAACAATCTTTTTTTTCTTTTTGTTTATATGTAATCTTCATGTAATAAGAGCTTGAGTGATGGGAATAAACCCTTTTCATACTGTGTTTTAACTTTTATTCTTGTTAGGTTGTTATACAAACACTTCAATCTTCTCATAGATCTAAACATCATCATGTTCATCAAATAATAAGAAGATAGTCAACAATTAGTAAAGAGACATGACTAACATAACATGGCATATTCGATATAAGTTTCATCTTTTTTTAAAAAAATTGTTATGGTCATACAAAGAGATCAAAATTTCAACAAAAAATTAATAATTTCAATGACAAAATTATTAATTAATAACTTACCACCTAAAGCAATTCAAATACTTCAAGAGCAAGTCAAACTACTGAATACTTCTCAAGAAGTGACTCAAATATATCGAGAAAAAAATAAAATTACTAAATATTCACATATAAACACAAAACATAAAATATTTTAAAGATTAATTGAGCATTATTATGTTGACTTTTGAATGAATAAATGTTGGGTAATGCTAAAGCTAGTTCGCATGTAGTTTGCTTTCACAATTTGCCGAGTAGAGCAGCTACATACAGTACAACAAAAAGTTTTTGCATGGTACTTTCTTCGAGCTATTTACACCATATCAAGTTTATTCCTGAGTGAATAAAACTGGTACATAAAAGATAATTTTTAAAAGACTAATTGTTATTATTTATTACTTGATGAGAAATCTGACCATGAACCATCTTTTTGTTCGTGGAAAAATTTGTTGGCTAAACCTATCGGGAATGGTCAGATGAAATTGGCAGATAACATAACGAGTAAATGCCTCTAAGTAGGATTGTAAATGGTCACCCACTCTGGAGATTTACCAACTATTTTGAATTAAATAGAACAAAAATAATAAAGAGCATATGCAATATACAAGAAAAACGATGAAAAACTCAATTGATTTAACCAAGCCTATTTTAAATATAAACGGTGGCCATAGAAGTTTATAACGTAATCAATTTAACCAAATATTATTTAATTAATTTATGCATAGCTATAAAACTCATTTCCTTAATATTAATATGAAATTTTAAATTTTTGATGAATTTACTTAATTTAAATTTTTTATTTGCTTATTTTCTAATTTGTAATACTAAACTACCATAGTTTGGATGGTTGGAATATTAAATATTTTGAAAGCGGGAAACTATTAAACTATAATTTTTAACTAAGTTAATATTATGACGCTCATAATATATAAAACGGTGAAAGTTTAACTATATACTAATCGTTTAACCAATGGTAAAACGATAAAAATTTGGTTACGATAAAACTTTATAAATATGGTTAATAACTTAATTATAGTAAAAATTATTAAAATATTAAATAATTATGGTGAATGTTATTGACCAAACTATTTACGGCTCTGCCCATAAGAGCTCACTTTTCATACAATAATAATGACTTAACCCTAGGTGGTCAAATACCTGAGCTCAATTAACTTTGGCTTTCTTATATAAATATTAATAATAATTATTCATAAACAAAACAATATTTAAACAAAATTTGATCTCGTCCAATCAAGTTTCCCATCAAAGCAACAATAATGACAATCATATTAACAAAACATATTCTCTTAGGGCAGGGTAGGACTGAATATTAAAGGAAGCTTGAAGTACTTGCTAAAGATCTTGTGAAACCTAATTGGTCAACTTTTTTATCTAAAAAAAATTTGCATCATAGTTTTCAATCGACGACACTAAGCAGCAACAAGCTCAATATTTTGTAAACTATACTATAAACATTTATATTATATTAACTTAGAAAAATGACTAAAACAACCAGGATAATAATAAAATTTTTGAATAAATATAAAATATTGTGTAACTACACTATCACAACAAAGGGAGCGATCTTAATTCTTTAAATTTCCATAAAAAATTGTAGTATGAATTTGCCTTCTTAAACATCATGGCAAACTTCTCGTCCTCTGCATGTTAAACAGTGCAATGTATCACAAGAACAAGACATTCTTTGGAAAAAAAGACATGAGGTCAAAAAATTCAAATTACAAATTTAAGGAGCAGAGCCCTCGACAAATTCTTACCTAGACGATCTCAACACAAGATCTACGTTTTCTTGGGGGCATTCAAGATGGGATGAGAGAGATTAATCAAAGACTATCTTTTTACAGGATTGTTCCAAGACTTCTTATTGTAACCAATTAATCTACACAAAGTACATTCTTCTAACCCAAAACAAGTCAATGGGCAGCAATTATGTCAAATTTACAGAAGATTTGGGAATGACACAAGGCTCTACGATGCACACACGGGTACGGAATCTCACAAGCAGGAACATGTTTTTCCGCTGTTCATTTTGTTTCAGTTTCTGGAGTTTCTTCTACCTGTGGTTGAGAAGATGCCTCTGTCAAAGGAGGATTAATTGGTTTCTTGAACTGCACAATGATCATGGTCATATTGTCACATCCCTCTCCACCTTGCGTTGATGGTGCCAAACACCGTTCAAGAACTCTTTCACATACAGCTGAGAGACTAGATTCCTGCATCATCATATATTTATAAATAAGCATACGAAAAAGGCTACTGTAATTAACTTAATAATAATACACCAAAATCACGTATCATGTTTACCACATTTATATATTCATTTATGAAGTCCACCAGTTGCTGGCTTGACATGCAGTCCCTAAAAGAAAAACAACTCGAGATGACTTTCTGTATCAATCAACACGATTTATTCAGGCATGCCTTGAAAAATATACCCACACTAAAAGAATGTCTTTACAATAAATAGCCAAAGGGTATCATTTGAACAAGGATCAAATTAAGGGGATCAATTCAAGATCACATCGTTCACCCAGAATAATCAGTTTTACAATAAAGAATCAAGATCATTCACTACTAGTACATATTATTAACCAAGTATTTTGCAAGATCTTCTCATCGAATTAGGCTACAGAATAAGAGATTGCCATTTTGGCTGTATGGTATTAAGGATCTGTTAAATGGAACCCACTCATTAATATTTACAAATTTTGCTCACTGAAAGATTACTATAACTTCTCAGAACATTTGACGTCATTTTTCTGCAGTTAGATCCATCAATAATTGCTCCTTAGGCATAAGCAAAATGATATTAAACCAATTTAATTTTTTTAAAAAAGAAATAGATTTATAAACTTGCAGGTTTATGGCAAGTAAAAGTCCATCACAAAGGTTTTTATCAAACAAATATTCCTTAACTACCAATTATTTTAAGTACTCATTGACCCTAGACTTCAATAACCCTATGTTTTTTTCCTATCACCTGCATATAGTCACCACCAACTAAGTAAAGCAGGTGTTTATTGTTAATAAGATGAGAAAACCATCAATACAAACACAGGCAAATAGCATCATGAACTCAAATACCGGCACATAAACTCACCAGATTCCATCACACGCAAGAACAATAAATTCATCGTCATCACAGAGGTGAATCTGAAATAAGACCACAACAAATATAAAGACAGAGCACCGGCGGATATGCACAAGAATTTTCATATTGTTGAATAAGCTCTTTTTTGACACCAAGCAATTGAAAAGACATAGAACAAGACATATAAAAAGAGGCATAATAGAAACTAACAATATTTATGTCTGGATTTGCAGTTACAACTTGCTTCTCAGCAGGTAAAAATTTGTTCTGCTTAAATTCTATGTCGCCTGCATAAGACAACAAGAAAATCAACAAAACTGTTCTAGAACAAGTCTTTTTGGTTTCAGGTTAAAATCCCTATACCAATTGCTCTTGCTAAGTTCAAACTTCCATTCACTCGTCCTGCATGAATGAAGCCGCCCGCTTTCAGAATTCTCTCCTTCTCAACCTCTAGCTCCGGTTTGTGATCTCTTGATAGATTGTATGCCTGTACAACAACGTCAAAGATAGAAAATGTTTACCCCTCAAAAACCAACAAGCTTAAGTACAAGTTTGTCCTTAACTGTCAAAATTTTTTTGTAAGGTACAAAGGACAAAGAATATACCTGACCCTTCCTTGAAATGACACACCGTGAATCACCAGCATTTGCAACAATGAGCTGGTTGTTCCTAATGAGAGCCACACAAGCTGTGCTCCCAGAAGTAGGCCCAGGAAAATCAGAATGAGGACCCTAATCAGAAAGGTAGGTAGTTGATTCAGCAAGCATTAGGAAACCTTCTTGACAGCGAACAAAAAGTAAATCTATTTAAAGGGCCACAAACATCTAACTTGCCAAATGGCCTTCAAAAAGGGATTGGTTCTCAAAAGGAAGCATTTAATCTGGGCTTTCCAAATATAGATTACTAAGGAAAAAAAGTACTGATACCCAAACATTGGAAAAACTTCTCCTTCTGCCTTTACCATTCAATGAATGGAAGAAAGCCTATTTCCAACACGAGCAATTTCACAAGGAATATTAAGGACTCACAAAATGGTGCAAATATCACCCTTATGTGGTTCAAATTTTGATCACAAGTGCCAAAATGTAAAACGTGATTTCATTTCCAAATTACAAAACAAAAACCCCGGACTTCTTTACTTCTTTTCTTTCTTTTTCTTTTTTAAGCTTTGCACAAAAGATGCATATATGTGCCATGAGCTTAAAGCAAACACCAAATTCTATATGCTTCTACTATAATTCCAGGTAATCAATAAATTAAAGAAAACTGTAAATGCACTGGTAATAGCAAAATGATAAATTAAAGTCAGAAAAATAATAAACTACAAAAAAGAAAATTTATGGATTTAAATTAGACAGGCACAATAAGAAGGGTTAACTGTTTCACGTTCACCTCAAAGCATTGCAAATTCTTGTGCAAAATAGACAAGTTAATTATTTAATAGATCTTTTATAAATCATGAAAAGTAATTTATAAATCATGAAAAGTAAGCAGACAATGCGCAGAATGAAGAGTTTGAAATAGCTTCAATATTGTTTTGGTGGCAAAGAGCTTTTTAAAACTACATTAATTTGAATGCTCATGGTGCATTTGAATTGGATCACTAGCACACGAGCCTGGAAAGTACAATCTTAATGCCAACAATCAGTCAAGAACAAGGGTTGCAGGCACTTTAGACTACGGCAACACAGATGTCAAAAATTGCACACGACTTTCTTTCAAAGCATAACAATGCTCGATGTCCAGAAACAAAAACCTGATAATTGGCAGTGCAATGACAAGGCAGATAAACTTTATATGAAACATTGATGCCTACTGACATTAAAGCAATACACAACATTTCTGAATAAACAACTACCTCCTCGAAAACCCAATCATCAAGCTGATCATTGGACTCTCCACTCCGCGGGGACCATATTAATCCTTCAAGCATTCCAGTTAATTTATTGATTTTATCTCCCAGTACAGCCAACTCTCTCCAACCTCTTTGGCCTCGCATCATCTCGTCCATTCTGCAGTTTCAGTAAAACACAATTTCAACATAAGATGCTGCAGATAGTTCACAATTCCTAAATTGTGATGACTCCATCAGACCCAACAAGAAATTTGCACAGAACTAAATACACCATTAAGATTAAAGGGCATGTCACCAGGTTTTCATCTCCTGGCGAGAAAATTAAAGAAAAATAGTTTAACAAATGATCTCTCCTGCTATAAACTAACAATTGAGTGACTTGAACAAAAAGAGACCGTTACTTTTTAAGAAATGAACCTGAAAAATGCCTTTTGAACAGAAGCAGCCAAATCTCCAGCTGAATAAGCTTCATTTTTTAGGACCTGACGATGCAGATATTTTGCACAGAACTTTGCAACGACTTTACCTGCAGAGAGACCAGGAAACTCATAATAAGTACAAGTCTATGTAACACCTAAACATCCCTTAAACACTGATGCTGAAAAGAAAAATTCCCAGATGAAACAATATATTATGACTTAGTTCAAAACATGTGGAAAGTATAAAATCTGTTTGGCCAGAGTTTAAAACTTTGCATATCTTCTTCTTTTTCATCCACCTGATACCCAAAAAGACAACGGGGACATGGATCCTAAACTAGAGTCAATGTGATTACAAATGGAAACGTTTTGATGCCTGGATGCGCTTTCTGTCATATGTAGAGTTTAAAAATTTACACATGAAAGGTTAAATTCAGCTCTTCCCACATTTAGTTGCCAAAGCTTCTGCAGGTTAATTGCGTTTTACTGATAAGATTAGCTAATGAGTAAACTCCATCCTGGACAAATATCATTGTTTGATAAATGTATTTTGTAGGGTAGAAATAAAATTGGTGACCCAGTTTAACTATCGTTGGACTTAGAGTTGGATTCCATTCATGATCAGACAGCCACATTCATTTATTCAATAATTACAAAGATAATTATAGCAAAAGATAGAATCAATACAAATATATATCTCACCTCCATGACCATCATACACACCAAAAAATGAAGTGTTATTATCAAGGTCAGGAAAAGCTGCATGCTGTAGGACACAGGTCATAAAACCAACACTACATAAGAAAATTATCTTGCTTGGAATGAAAAATATTGACAAATATAAGGATGTGCATAAATAAAATTCATAGTTATTCACAATCAAAATAGAGTCCAAAAATTCACCCAATAAATAAAAATAGAACAGTTAACAAACTTTTCTATCAAAGGGCTAACGTTTTTAGCTAAAAGGCCACACAAATTCTTCACAAATATGTATAATGGGCATAAAAAAGAGTTCTTCGTGATGCACTTGAAGCTAGTTGCCTCTTTGGGAAGTGAGAACGAGGACATTGACCACATAATCGGCAATAAAACCATGATCACTTGTAGATATATGCTACTTTCAATTGCATAAATGCAACATTTATAACAAATTTGGAACAAGTAATCTTCGATACATTTTCGTTATTAGGATGATGCTCATAGTGATTAATCGACGATACCCAAAAAACTATTGAATGAAATTAACAGTGAGAAGGTATGGTCAATGATGACAAGTAAAGATTGTACTCACAGCATCTTCCATTGAAGCACGCCACCCTTGCATAGATGATAAGCCATAACTCAGCCTTGCGTTCTCACCATCTTCAGAAGATTTATCAGTCTTTGGTGTACTGAGGTAGATTCCCATATTTAACCAAAAGAACTAGTGGACTCCAATATGCTGGAAGTGTGGAAAGAAAAATAATAAACTGTAAATTGAAACAAAATGTGACATCATTGAAGCTCTGAAAGGCACAGGAAAGCAATAAATTCAAGCAGTTCTTTTCCGACATACAATGCAAAAACATGTGACAGAGTTAATTCTGACACAAATCACCTAAACTATTAAGCCGCAAAGTAAAATGAATAAAAGTACAGTTTAACTTATTATATCTGTAGAAATCGGTCATTTGTTGAGTATTTAGCTTTAAATTCGGAGTGTAATCAGACCTACGAGTACATTCACAAAAAATGAGCTTCTCTATCTCTCTTTGTCAAAATTCAACCAGCAAACCAGTAGAATTCACTAACCTTTGTTATCTAACCAAGTAGGAAGAAAGCTTCTACCAATGAACCTCTCAGTTTAAACTTTGGCGACCAAATTATACCTAGCCAAAAGTGCAAAAACCAGAGTCAGAAGCGGCAATTCGGTAGCCTAATATGCAAGAGAAAAAAATCCACTACTTTCACATGACAAACATAAAAAACCGACTACCTATCAAACAATCAAACCCATCGAATTATCAAAATGAAAAGCAAAAAGACCAAAAATTTCGCCTCAATCTTGAGTCTCGACAATCAAAATACCCAAAGAGAAAAAAATTTCGAGAAGAGTCAACCCAAGTCCAGCCAAAGCAGTAAGCACACAAGACCTGCACTTGAAACCAAGAACATCCCCAACACATTTCAATCAAAGAATTTCGTCAAACCCAGACATACTCGCAACCATCACGGCCACACACGAACCGTCCAGCACGTAACAATCAATCCGATCCACCAAACCCCAACCTCAAACCGCCCCCAAAACCCACCGATTCACCGCCGAACAGCAGCCGCCGAACCTCGAGGACTCCACCCAACCCTAAAATCCCAACCCCGCAACAAAATCAAAACCCGAAACAATCAAAACAACACCCACAAAAACAACATCGCAGATAACAAAACGGGCACCAGAAACAACCGAAGAAGACAGCAAAGATCGACGAGTCGGTCACCTTCGGACGACGCCGGGGATTGGAGCCGTGGAGAGGGGGAGGAGAAGGGCGGCCGAGGAAGAAGGAAATCGAAAATGGGGAGGGGAGGAGGGTTGTGTCGTTGTGTTAATAAACGGAAAACGGATTATTATCTCGCTAATCTGTGTTTAGTGTATATACCTCATATAAATTTGTGGGATTAAAAATTTAGATAAAGGGCGTGAATACATAGCTATTTGTGATTTAAGGGCAAAATACATCCTCTTTATTGTCTTTTATATCCCAAATTAGGCCTTCTTTTATTTTTTATTTGTTGTTGCTGTTTTGTTGTGTTAAATTACAAATAGATTATTAATTGGGTGATTTAAATTTAATTTATTATTATTATGATAAATTAAAGAAGGGTAATTAAAATTAGCCAAGATCACGGTACAATGCGCGAGTTATATTTATATTTTCTAATAAAATATTGAAAATAATATTTTAATATTTGATCTTTTAATTAAAATCTTTGATTTCTGTACGCAAGGACAACATTATAGTTTAAAGAAATACACTAAAATTTATTTCACTTGTACAAAGTATCAGACCAATAAAACATAAATACTTGGAGTTTCAAACAAGTTTCTAATGGAGTGTCGCCAATGGAAATAAAATAGTGATTTATGTGTCAAAAGATATCAAATTTATAGATTTTTTTTTGAAATAAAAGCTTACAACCCTTTGGATGTAAATATAAAAAAGAAAAAAATAACTATCTTTGAATTACACATTTTCTTTAAAGACATATCTTATAAGATCATTCATTTTTAAAGAGATGTACCTCTTTAAAGGTAAAGAAGTAAATATCAGTAGAGCAAATTAAAAAACATATTTTCTTTATTATAAATAAGTATTATATTTAAAAAAAGGATGTGGATAAGTAATTATTCTTAGACAAAATGTCATTATTTTATAATCTAGTTTTTGCTAATACGCTTGTTGTACTCATTAAACAAGCAATATCTATTGTTATATATAATTGACATGACATAAATTATCAAAAAGTATATGTGAATAAAAGTACAAATTGAAATAAAATGAGACATTGTCTTAAGACATATCAAAACAAAGTGGCTAATACCATGCAACAATTGATTTTTAGTAGGGTTGATGTAACACCTAAATCCGCTTGTTTACAAACCGAACTAAAATATTAAGGGTCGCCTAATTAAGTCCGGTCAACCCAAACTTAATTCAAATAGATATACTTTTGGCTAGGGTTGCTAATTGATGCGAGCCAGCCTCGTGAGCATTTAGCGTTCGGCTCGGCTTGACTCGACTCGAAACTCGGACATTTAAATGCTCGACTCGAACTCGACTCGAACTCGAATCTTACGAGCCGAGCTTGAGCAAGGTCGTGTTCGACTCGACTCGACTCGGTTGTAACTCGAACTCGAACTCGACTCCGGAACTTGACTCGATAAAATAATATAATAATATAGTCTTTATATTATATTTTATTTATATATATATGAAATATAATAACAAAGAAGCAAGATAGTTGAAATGACAAGTATTCACCTTGATGACTTCAAGGTTGTGGGTTCAAACCACAATGGCCTCACTTTTTTAAAGTGAGGTACTTTTGACTTTTAATCGAGCTGATTTCGAGCTAACGAACGAGCTCGCGAACGAGCTCACAAAATTAAACATTTTAAGTAGATTCGAGCTCGAGTCGAGCTCGAACACATAAAAAGTATTCGAGTCGAACTCGAGCATGTATGTCCAAAACTCGTTCGATCTCGAGTCGAGTTCGAACGAGTTTCGAAATATTCGAGCCGAGTTCGAGCACATGTTCAGCTCGGCTCGCTCGCTCAATTAGCACCCCTACTTTTGGCGTCTTAAGAGGGAAGATAAATATCATTATACATGTATGAGATACATGGAATCTTAACAAGATATTACGTGAATAATATGACAAACAATTCACACTAAATCAATACAATTTCTAACATAAAACGAACCAAGTGTTTCCTAAATCACCCTATCAAATAGTGTCTATATAACACAACATTAAAAGTTATTCTATACACAATCATTCTCATACTGCATGACTAACATTCTTGAATTAAATCTCGACCAATCTAATCTATTCATTCCCATTCACATTTCATTCCTAACCCACTTGTTGATTACATGCAAAATCACCACATCTTTACTAAGAATTTATGTCATCACTGATATTATTTATAATTAACATCATATAGTTTCTCATAATAACATTTTGGTTCATCATAACATTTTTAGCATCATCAACATATAAACATGATAAACCATAAACAATCTACAATTAGACCGATATGTGTGTACAAGACCTCATTGTTTTTCCGTCCAGGCTAGTACATCCGCCTCCTGATCATCATCTACATATATAATAAAAATACGTCAGTAATGAGTATTACTGGTCCAGAAATAATTATATTGAACTAGCCATGAGAGCTAATTCTCATGTAAAGAAAAATATATTTATAACTTCTATGAACTCTCACCAAGGCACCTACTAAGGAAGCTACCAGGTTGTAAGCTCGGTAGTATCATGAACTAACTGATCTGTCTGATGCCTTTCTCGACATTTTCTCATTCTTCTGTCCTACATTCGGGAGTACCAGTAACTCCTAAGCCCTCTCTTGTACTCCGTATTTCTCCTGACCACGAAGGCCATGTACTCTCAGGCAGTTGCCTTCGATACCCTTTGAACCACATGTCTGGACATGCGCTGTACTAAACAGTAAACATATACCTTCACTTTTCTCCATGTGTGAGGAAACTCAAAATGTGGAGTTGTTAGGATCTCTCGGGAATGGAACAACCCTCTCCCTAATCTAGAGCCCATTATGATTGGCATGTGAACCCGCTTATGGTACGTGCGAGCCGATTTCAACATCTCTTGTTTAACTAAAAACTCGATAAAATTATATATAGACTTAGGAAGGGATTTATATAATAGGCCCAAAGGCATCTTGTTGTGGATCTTGTTTTTCAAATTAGACTCGAAGGATCTTATCCTTGAGGGTAATTAATCTGGAAACCTATTTGATTAAATAACTCGAGTTAAGGGGATTCGATAAAGTACTGCTTAACCCGTCCAACAAATAATCAATCAAATTATAATACAAGAAGCGATAAACAAGGGACGAATCCTAAACGGACCTGGTAGAAGCTCCAAGCGAGGTCATACGCATAGGTGGAGAACTCATACCTAGTACCTATATATCACAATTAAATACTAACGTCCAATTCTAACTATACGATGCATGAATGCGATGAATATATATAACCTGATAAATAAAGATCTAGGGCTCCTACTCATCATTCAATCCCAGTATCATCAATTAGGTATCATTGTTATTATGTTAACCTATTCAATTCTAATTTCATCAAAGCATCCCCTTTTGAATCAATCTATGTCATCATTCCAATTTCATCATGCAATGATATCCATAACTATGAAATAAAATCAAATAAATTAATAGGGACATATACTTAATACTGGGGCCGACGACGGTGACAATGGCGATTGTTGTGGTTGCTATTAGCATAGCTATTGTTTGCCAAAGGGAGACCTCGACCAGGGCTGGGCTCAGACATGTGACGAAGACCTGAGGATGTCTAGCTAGAGTGGCATTTGGTCAGTCCAAACTGACCGACGATGACAAAGGTAGATTGCCGATGAATACCCCAAAACTTGGCTAGACTGTACAAGAAGACTCAGTTGAGGGGTGAGGAGAAAGGAGGAGGCCTAGGTAGCTGGCCGGGACGACTAGCTGGAAATTGGTTGGCGGAGGTGGTGGCAAATTGCCACTGCCAGTGACGGCTAAGGGAAGGATAGGAAGGGACGAGCAAGGCAGGGGAAAGGGAAGGTCGACGAAGAAGGGCTTGACCCAACGGCGGCGACTAGTGGCTATAGTCGTCTGTGACGAGGCCGGCTAGAGTAGAAAGAAGGAGGAAAAAAGGGAAGCAGGGCAACAGGAGCGCAGTTAGTTGGCAGTGATGCTATCACCGGCGATCGGGTCGTTGGCAGCAGTGGTTGTCTGAACAGGGGCAGGTTTGTGGTGTGGCGGTGACACAAAAGGGGGGGGGGTGGAAGAGAAGAGTCGGGAAGAAATAAGGGTAGTTTTATAATAAAACTTGACATACTCAAGACTTGAATCAATAATAATAAATAAATTCCAAAAATAAAAAAATAAAGTATAATAAAATACCATAAAATAAAATAATAGTATCCTAACTCGAATGACATATTCTAATCCTACTAACCCACCCAAAAATAATAACTAATGTGTCATAATGTGATAAACGGTCTAAATCTAATTTTACGGTAGACTATAAAGAAAATAAAAAAGGATATATTTTCATATACTCTAATAACTCATTTTGGTATTACCTGATTGACGTTATCATTATATACTTGGGAACACATTTCCTTCATAGCTTATAATACACAGTCGGCCTTGCTCAGCATGCGTGTTTTGAAACGCATTCGACTTGAACCTAACGGCTTAACTAATCTGTTCACAAGTATAAAACCTCGAATCATGGGTTTTACACTTAGGCACAAGCCAAGTTGAGTTGAGTTATGCTCAACTCGAACTCGACTCATTTGATGAACTAATCGAGTTTTGAGTTGAGTTACGATTAATTCGAGTTTTGAGCATTGAGTCACGATTCGAGTTCGATCTGACCATAGGTTTGAAGATCTAATTTATTCTTTATAATGTATATTTTTAGTGTTTGTTTGTGAAAGGATAAATGATATTCTCCTTAATTGACGGTCATGTAATAACTATTAGGTTATTTTTATTTAATCATTTTTATACCAAATTATCATTTTTAATTTTATAATATCCATGTATTTTTAAAGAAAAAAATCACTAATTGTTTATATTACACATCAAGTCGATTTAAGCCTAGTTGTAAGTCAAATCGAATTTTTTCAAGACGAATCAAGTGGGATTTGATTTAACTCGAAACCAACTCTATTTGTAATCGAATCGAGTCAATTTTTTCAAGACTCGAGTTTCAAGTTGAGCTTAAAATTAATTGAGTTCGAGTCAAGTCACAAAATCTCTCGAGCTACTTCGCCCGTGCCGCGCCCATAATATTTTGTCTTTAATTCCACAATAGTAGTTATCAATCCCATTTTTGTAGTTTTTGGTTGAAACACCCCTTTTTAAGGAAACTTTTCTATAGTTAAGGAGGGATCGTTTTTTTAATGTTGATAACCTGCCAGTGAGAGAAGGAAAGTGGGAAAAACGTAGAGGAATTGAATGTGAATGATACAGTCAGAAGATATATAGATGTTACGAAGATTGAAGGAGTTATGATATAATTTGGGAATGAGGTGGGGTGATTAGGTAGAGATGATTTGGGGGGATTGTTGTTAAAAACAGAAAGAGTGGGGATGATACGGCTTACGTGCAAGGGTGTCGCCGATTCCAAGGCGAGCCAACTCTCTCTCCAACTTGACCAGTCTATTTTTTCCCCCGGAAAATATAGTAAACGTCCAGCTTTCAAAATTTCCTTTTAAAAATGGCTAAATTTTTAAATTTTTATTACCCATAGTGACTAAAACACATTATGTTTTATTCAATGATAAAAATACCAATAAAAATCTCATTTTTATTCAAAACAATGATAATAATAAATAAAAGTTATAATTTTTATTTATTTTATATATCAAAATAAAAAGATTGATAATGATGAATAGATTCTAAATTATATTATTTTTTAGTTATAGTTTAAAATGTAAAATTTTAGATTTTATTGAAAATTTAATCAATCAAAATTCATATATATATATATATTTGTGTTTTAAATTTTAATATGAATTTATTATATTTTATTAGAAATTAAAAATTTTTTTAAACCAATACATTTTAAATTTGAAGATTTTTTTTAAAAAAATATAAATATCATTCGTCATATAGAATGTAAAAAAATGTTCATGAAAATTTGAAGTCAAATTAAGAGTATTTATGTCAATAAAATAAAAACTTATGAATGAAATATATTTAAAATATAAAAATTGGCTATACATTAAAAGAATAGCCGATCAACTATATATGAAATAAAAATATGAGATGTGGTTATATCGGATAAAATTTTAAATTTATTGTTATTTATGATATAAAACTTTAAAACATGGTTATTTATGATATTTTTGGTAGTGCTCACCTGATTCAGAGCAGGCAACATAACTCCTCTGAGCTTGGGAGTATCAAAACCCTATATCATATGGTACAATGTTAATCATATCACAACTTCTTTAAAACCTCTAAATTATAACTCCCATAAAAGCATGAAACATAAATCTAGCAAATGCGAACATATGATTGTAATTTGATTAACTGACTTGATCGATTCTCATAAGGGTTGTAAAGAGCTGCATTTAAAAATAAATATGAGCCAAAAGGCATTTTTCGGTTTTGGAGATAAATACAAGGGTATTTATCTCCTAGAAGAATGAGAAAAGCAAGAACTACATTGCGGCGGGCAGGTTCAAATATACTCCGTTTTCAAGCATTCAAGTATATAATTGGGTTCACAAAAGATATTTTCCTTTAAAGAATCAAGAGCAATTTGACTTGATGGATTCAATGTTGATCACTCTGAGGACGACACATTCCATCACTAGGTGATGGAATGGAAGAAGAGATGCCCAGAGAAGATGCAAATGTAGCAGTGGTGGTGTCACCGGAGAGATAGGGTCTTGAGATTGTTCAGATCATCGGCGGCGTCAAGCATGGTGGGTCTGGTTGAAGGCGCATCCTGGGTGCAAAGCAATCCCAACTCTGTGAGCTCAATAATGGCGACTTCCCACATTTTCTTCACCTCTCGGCTCTGGTTCATGGACTCGGAGAGAAGAGAAGGGTCGATCAGCTTCTCTAACCGGCCATGGTAGTGTGACTTCACCCATTGCTTCAGCTCAACCCCCCATTGAACATGTCGTCGGTTGGTCTCTTCTGGTCACCATCTCTAGTACAAGAATGACGAAGCTGTATACGTCGCCCTTCGTCGATGCCCCTCTTCCCATCCTCTGATGCATTCACAAATGCCAACATACATTTTAAGTTATCATGTGGATGAGGATGATAAATCATCTACAATTTTTGTTTTGCATCAACAATTTTTGTTTTGCCCAGGCATCTACAAATTGTACTTGTAAATTAAATACAAATACATTTACAATAAATAAATCATACCTCGACAAATTTTTACAATTGATCTTATTAAATTTTCCGATCTGTTGCCAATTTTAAAGTGATGACAGATAGAGATAGAAAAAATGCTTCAGATGAGTAATCCCAAAGAAAAACATTGTATTTAACTTCTCTCATCAAGTTACAAGAATAACCACCTTACTGTGGTTATCCTTAATTTACTGTTAATTAACATATTAAAATATATATATATATATATACATATATATATATATATATAAAATGAGGACCACATAAAGTTAGAATAAAATTTCAACATTCTCCCACTTGGTTTGGACATATTCATAATATTATCCAGAATATTAATACTTTAAAAAAAGTATTATATATGAATCATAGCGATAAGTCCTCTTTACTCGAGCATTATCTTTTATGTATTACAATATAAAATATTCTTAAGAAGCCACAATGTGGTGTAAACTTTATAAATAAGCCTACAATGTTTATTTGAGTCCACGCACACACACACACATGTATATATATATATATATATATATATATATATATATATTATATGTACAACAATTTTATCGTTTTCCAATATAATGTGTACACTCATAAAGAAGATAAACAAATAGTAGAGTTTCAACAAATAACATGCTATATACTTCGCATCACATATTAAGCTTAAAATTCAACAAGTCCTATATGAGCTACATGATCCTTAAACATCTTTAGAGACATACCTTTCATCAAAGGATCTCTAATCATCAATTTAGTGCTAATGTGTTCGATGAGCACTTCATTTGCTTTATTGTGCTCTCTAATTGTTAAATACTTAATATCGATATGTTTACTTCAACTTCAACATTCATTATTTTAGTGAAGAACAGAGCAGCCGAATTATCACAATACAATTTCAATGGCCTTAAGATATACTCAACAACTCGAAGGTTAGACATGAAACTCTTCAACCAAATAGCCCGTGATGTAACCTCAAAACACGCAACGAATTTGGCTTCCATAGTAGAAGTGGCAACTAAAGTTTGTTTTACACTTTTCCAAGATACAACTCCATTAACAAGCATGAAGATATATCCAAATGTGGATTTACGAGAATTAGTTCAGCCAGCGTAATCTGAATCCGAGTATCCAATGACCTCTAAATTAGAAGATGTCTTACATGTAAGCATGTAATCTTTGGTTCCTTGAAGGTACCGTCATAACTTTTTTTATAGCTCTCCAATGTTCAATGCCACGATTACTTCAATATCTCCCCCACATTCGAACAACAAATGCAATGTCTGGTTTTGTATAGACTTGCGCATATATAAGGCTTCCAACAGCTAAAACATATGGAATGTTTTTCATTTGTCCCCTCTCAAGATCATTCTTTCGACATTGATCCAAATTAAACTTGTCTCTTTTTACTATAGGAGCTACCGAAGATGTACAATTACTCATTTGAAATCTCTCAAAACCTTACTGATATAGGCCTTCTGAGATAAACCCAAGACATATTGAGACCTATCTCTATGAATCTTAATACCAATGACATAAGATGTTTAATGTATCACCCCAATCCGGTTTACTCTCAACTCGGACCGGAACTGTTACAAAGGATCGAACCACTCATAAACCGATTAATTTGGCTGACCCAAAACCTAAACGGCTACGACATAACCCTCTCGACATCTCAAGATGGAGCACGCCGCTAATGCGCAAACAATGTATGAATAATATGCAAAACCCTAGCAGGATACTCGTGAATGTCATGATAATAGCCACATACCAAAATAATTAAAATAGCAACGAATTTCATAAAAATCCTGGAATAAAACGAACAAAACCTCCCTAAAAGTGCAATAAGGTGACGGACTGTTAAAACATGACACAATATAATATATATGAAAACAATAATTTACATTACAATAGGGTTTCAAAACCTCCACACATTTTATAATCGACGTCTCACTCCACCTGCAATTTCATACTCAGCTCATTTGGTTCCTTTTCATTTCAACATAACACATCGTTAGAGCTTTTCTCAAAACATTTCCAAGCATTTCTAAAACAAGGCATACAAGCCTCATAAACACATACATATACACACCATTATGTAAATCCACAACAACATAAATCCACAACAACAGACAATCACATCACATCTTACGCAAAAGTCGACGTGGCGCCAGGTATGTGTGTGCAATGCAAACGCTAGTCCTTTGTCAAAGCCAGCATACTCCATTCATCTTCCTCACCTACATATATAGTAAGAAAACGTCAACAACGGGTGTCACTGATCTGGAAATAACTAATATCAAACTAGAACATGAGAGCAAACTCTTATGGAAAGCAAAATATATATATCTTCCTCAAGAACTCTCATAAGGGCAACTACAAAGGAGTCGTTGAGCAGCTGACTCAACAACATCATGATCTATCTCGTACTGTGCCGCTTTCGGCACTTCTTTTTCAGTACTTCGCGTAAAACTTTTATCCTAAGCCTTCTCCGAATCTCCATATTACTCCTGGCCTTGAGCGCGTAGGTCGAGTACTCTCAGGCATGCGCCTTTAGTACCCTTTGAACCACAAGTCCGGACATGCGCTGTACTTAACAGTACCCCTAAACCTCTACATTCTCTGGGTGTGAGGAGCTCAAACGCAGAGTTGTCAGAATTCCTCGGAAATGGAACAGGCCGCTCACTAATCTAGAGCCCGCTTTGACTGGCATGGCATCCGCTCTTGGTACATGCAAGTTGATTCATCTTCTCTT
>JAURVB010008043.1:0-10322 GCA_033002965.1 Piper betle | reverse complement strand
GGGATCTCATTCTCGAGGGGTTATTAATCCGGAAAACTATTCGGTTAAATGGCCCGAGTTAAGTGGGATCCGATAAAGCGCCACTTAACTTGTTCTGTAGGCATTAAAACAACATACAATAGAAAAGAGTAAAACAGACGAGTCCTAAACGGACCTGGTAGAAGCTCCAACCGTGTCATCGCGCCCAGGCGGCAAGCTCCTACTCCGTACCTACACATCAAAACTAAATACTAACGCCCGCTAACTAAATGATGAATCACACACAATGATCGTCAATCAACAATCGAATAATCATAAATATGAAAATAATTCTAACTAATGTTATTCATACCAATTTTACTATGTTTTTTTAAAGTTACATCGTACCCGATTAACATGCTCAAATTTACTTTACATCATCGGATCACTTAATATTTACTCATTACCAATCATATCAGACATATCATTACTCCTTTCATGCTCAGACTTCTATCATGGGAATCACTCAATCCTATCATATTATGCTAACAATTATCAATTTAAATAATCAATTTGGAGGTAATTATACCTCACATCGTCGGCAATCGACGACGGCTAAGGTTCCGTCGCGTGTCTCGGAGCTCGAGTCGGTGCTCCCCGGCGTCCGACGTTCGATCGGGTTCGACTGGGTGAGCCCCGCGGAAGATCCGGTGAATTGCGGCGAATTCCAAAAATTCCGGTTTTCCGGCAGCTACTGGCGGTTTTCCGGCGGCTTCCCAGTGGTTTTCCGGCGACAATCGTCGGCGGCGTCTACTGGCCGGAAAGTGGTCGTGTTGGGTACCCTTGGAACCGGCTCGGCGAGCCCGACTCATCTACAACATCGACGCGGCTAACAGAGGTGGCGGCTCGCCGGAAAATGTATAAAACAGAGTGGCGGCGGTGGGTCGTTAAATCCGGCCCTCTGTGCCGGTCGGGGAAGGTCACTGGAGGGCTGAGGGTGCTGAGGCGACTGACCGATCGCGGCGGCGCTGGACGCCGGCGGCGGAATCGGTGACGGAAGCGCAACGCGGGCGCGGCGTCGCGGCGGTCCGACGGGGGCCGGACCTGGTCGGGGCAGCACGGCAACGTTGTCGCCGAGCTGGGCGATGTTGGTCGACGGCCGGGCGGCGCAGACAGCGGCGGCAGTGGCCCGCGAACAGGGGTGGCGCGGCACGAGGGTTTGGGCGTGGGGGAGAAAAGGTCGGGGGCGGAGAAGAAAGGTTGGGTGGCAAACTTGTAATTAAGACTTGACTCGTCTCCGGCTCGAGTCAAGTATAATAACTGAGTCGTATTAAATCCTAAAAAATTCATAAAAATCGGGAAAAATCCCGTAAAATCAAACAAATACCAAACATCGTAATGATATACTCTAGAACTATCAACCCACCCAAAATGCCCGTAATGCGTCCTAACGCGATAAACGGCCTAAAACTAATTCTACGATCCATTATATATAAAAATAATAAAAAAATGACTGGCATACTCTCATATATCTGATAACTCATTCTGTTCTGCTGTGTTCATGACGTTATCATCATATACTTGGGTATGCATGACCCTCATAGCTCATACACGCGACTCGGTACACGTGTCCTGAAACTGACTCAACTCGAAAAAAATAACGGTCGACCCGATCGGTTCTAAATATAAAACCCTAACTCGAATCGTGGGTTTTACAATGGGTGAGCCGAAACGGGGTGTTACTATAGTGGTATCAGAGCCGAAATGGTACCGAAGCTGCTCCGAGCTGTTCCGACAGGTATTTTTCTATTTTAATGTTTTTGATTGTAGATTTCCTTACAAATCGTTAGTGTGGCAGGCGAGTAGACTAGAGCAGGAACTACTAGCAAGAAGGTCACACAGACTCGTCGAACACAGATCAGGAGTCCATCTCCTCCCATGGTCAGATACGCATCTAGTCGACCGAGGACCACCATGCCACCAGCGAGGACCAGTGTGCCAGTGTCAGCTAGCCAACATGGTGAGAGGCATCATCGAGACAGTCGTCGTGACCGAGATAGTCGCAGGAACCTAGATAGTCGCATGGACCGAGATAGTGGTCGTGACAGTTACCGCACTAGAAGTAGTCGACAGGAGAGAGACGTAGCGATTGCCAGGTTGGCGGAAGCTCAGATACAAATGTAGCAAAGTCAGGAAGAATTTAGGAGACAAATGCAGCAAGACCAAGAGGAATTCAGGAGAGAGCTCAGACAGATAGCTCTTTCTGTGGCCAGAACTGAGAAGAGACCAGCAGTAGGTGAAGAGGCACGGGGAGAGCCGATAGTTTCCACAGACCCTCTGCCGCCGCCTCCTCCTCCATCGCTGCAACAGAGGACTACTCAACAACAATTCCCCTATTTGCCCCACTTCAGGCCGGGATGAGACCGGACATCAGTGGAACCGCAATAGTAGGTAGTGGTAGACTGCAGGCAAAAGTGGAGCTGCAAGATTTGACGGTGTACCAACAAGTACGAGACCACAATCTCCTCGGTATGAGTAAGGAGAAAGATCGAACAAATCAGTGGATACGAGGAAATTGGAACTGTGGTAGTACGAAAAGTTCGTGAAGAATGTTGGATGACCTTTGTTTGGAAAGTTGGACGCGGAAGAGGCATTCTTGTGGATATCGTCAGCTATAGGAGTGTTTGACACTATGGCATGCCCCATGGAGCACCGAGTGCGCATCATCACAGGAGCATTCCAGGATGAAGCCAGGATATGGTGGAGTTCGGTCCAGAATTCTGTATTCGCCCATCGTCAGCCCCAGGACATCACATGGGAGGAATTTAGGGCAGAATTCGATGGAAAGTATTTCCCGCCAAACATCAGGAAGAGAAAGGAATGAGAATTCCAGACGCTGAGGCAGGGAGCCATGACGGTGGTACAATACGAGACTAGGTTTAGAGCTCTAGAGAGATTTGCACCAGACTTGGTGTTCACCGAAGAAAGAAGGATAGAGCGTTTTTACGAAGGCCTCCATCACGAGATCAAGATGGCCTATTTGGATAGGAAGTTTGCTACTTTCGGTGATGTTGTGAGAGCTACAAGCGAGGCAGAATGAGTTATAGCGGCTAGACCTCGCCAGGATGTTGACCAGAGGTAGCAACATTCGAGACCGTATCAGTTAGAGCTGGGAGAACAGCAGAGACATCGGTCAGATGCACCAGTTGCCATGAGGGCTATGGATGCCCAAGTTCAGGGCTACAGAGCACCCTTCTGTCAGAATTGTCGACGTCGTCATGGAGGTGAGTGCAGAGCAGGCACAGACGCATGCTACAGATGCGGTCAGCAAGGACATAGAGCTGCAGAGTGCAGAGTAGGCACAGACGTATGCTATAGTTGCGGTCAACCAGGGCATAGAGCTGCAACTTGTCCAATTGGCTATACCCAACAGGTGACACTCCCAGCACCTCCGCAGAAACTTGCACTCCCAGCTCCCCAGCAACAACCACAGCCAAGAGGCCAATATGGTCAAGGTCAAGGCTAGAGAGGCAGAGACCAACAGCCACTGAGATAGTAATAGAGAGGACTTGTAGCTAGCATGACAGGACAAGAACAGCAGCCCTTAGATCAGAGAGGAATGCAAACAACACCACCAGCAGAACCGTCCATCTCGGTATTACCATGGGTAGCAAGGGTGGACACAGCCACGATTGCTGAAGCACTGGAGGATACGACAAACGTGACAGGTACACACACTTCTCACTTCAGATTTCACATTTAGTAGATAGCTACCAGAGTGAAGCCTCCTTAATCTAAAATTTCGAGGACAAAATCTTTATAAGGAGGGTAGTTTGTAAAACCCGTGACTCGAGTCAGGGTTTTACGTTACCAAACCAGTCGGTTTGACCGTTGGTTCGAGTCGAGTCAGTTTCATGAACCGCTTGCTGAGTCGAGGCCAGCCGTGAGTTATGAGCGATGAGGATCATGTATGCTCAAGTGTACGATGATAACGCCTGAAAGATGATGAAAAATGGGTTATCAAGTATATGGAGGTATGCAATATTGATTATTATTTTTATTTGATCGTATAATAGTTTTAGGCCGAATAACGCATTAGGACGCGTTGGATTATATTCGGGTGGGTTATTAGTTATAAAGCATGTCATTTGGATGTTGTTGTGTTTGTTTTATTTTATGGAATTTTCCATATTTTTTCTAGATTTTTTTAGAATTTATTACGAACTAGTTATTATTTTGACTCGAGTAGGAATTGAGTCAATACTTATTTACGAAACTGCCACTAGAGCATTTCTTCTCCCTCCCGACCCTTCTTCACCCAAACCCTCGCCATTGTGTGCTGCCGCCGCCGCCATGCTGCCACCGATCGATGCCGCTCCGCCTTGCGTGCCGTCGTCGTGCATCCATGACCGACCCTGGCCACCGATCGCCTACCGGCCCGCCGCCGCGATGCCACGAAGCCGCCTCGGCCGTAACCACTCCGAGCCGGATTCCACCGCCGTTCGGTCACTGTTGCCACCGCTATGACCACCAGTCTCACCCCATGGTTGCATAAATCGGAATCGGAATCGGAATCGGTTTTCCAAGGAGTCGGAATCGGTCTGAATCGGCCAGGAATCGGTTCAATTGAATCGGTCCGAATCAGTTCAATTGAATCGGTCCAAATCGGTCATATACAAAAATTTACCAACTCATAATAGAAATACCTGAAATACATAATTATATAATTTCTCAACATAAATACACAAATTCAAGTATTTATACAACAATCATAAAGGTATGTAATTATGACAATACAACGGTAGAGTCATACCTGAAAGAACATACTCTTTATGTAATTCAAATAAAAGCAAACCTGAAGAACATACTCTTTATGTAATGAACACAATTTCATATAATTACATACCTAAAAGAGCATCACAATTTATCATCAAAATACCACAATGTCACAAGTATATACACAATGTTCATATATCATCATCTATGTTCTATCAAATAATAACAACAAGACATTAATACAAGTCCAAAAAATGAATCTTCAGCACAATTTTACATAGTGATTACTAAATCATCTAATTCATCATCTAAAGCATCTTCGGAGTCTGAATTATTATCACCAATGGGAAGAGTAGAACTATCATCTGCATCAACACGAGACCCCTGTGTAAAAGGAGGCATAGAATTCCCACTCATATGAAGTCCCTCAGGTTCAGGAAGCAAAGACAAACCATCAGACGTAGTTGACCTAGAGCACCCAACACTTTGCTCCCGAACTTCCATCTCTTCCATATCTGAGTCGGTCAAACCATATGACCCTATTTCTTCTCTAATCCTTTGTTTTTCTTTCTTGGCCTTTTCCACACCTTTGAAATAATCTTTTATTTTTTGTGCATCTGCTTCAGGAACTTTCTTACAAGCAGCAACATTTCCTTTGAGTCCAGCAATATGTTGCTTGAAGCGATATACCCCTCCACTTATGGTTTTTCCGCAAAAGTTACAGATGACTTGCTTCTTAGATGCATCAAGTGGTGTGCCATATTCCCATCCAAAATCCATCTTCCTTGTGACTGATATCTCAAAATTTTGATAACTTCAAATGACTCTGTAGTTAAATTTGCAGCCAAAGAGAACTCCGGAATCTACAACTACCATCAATCCGACCACTACCAAGCAAATTTTCAATCAAATGGTATCCCATTCACAAAGACAACAAACTGAACACCAAGGCAAAGACAATTAACTGCAAAAACAGTCAATTAAGTTCCTAAAAACCCTAGCATATCAACAGTAGCACACCAAAAAATTCATCATCAATCGGACCACTACCAAGCAAATTTTCAAGACTTCCAAGCTATATTCGCACATCACAATTTGCACATCACAATTTACACATAGCACATATTCGCACATCACAATTTGTAGCACACACAATTAAGTCAACAAAATCCCAAATCAGCAATAAAAAATCCCAAATCCGCACAAAATTTCAATTTGGACATCACAATTTGCACATCATATTAATCAATTAGCACATCATAGATAACAATTCGCACATCACAACATTCAATTTCAATAAAAAAATCCAAATTTACCCAAATTTTCGTTCGGCCACCGATTCCACCCGAACTCCTCACCTTTGAGCTCCACAGCACACTCCGCAGTGCTGTCAGCCGGCCACCTGTCGGAGGCGGAGTTGGGAGAGCGGTGGCTTAGTCGGAAGGTCGGACGGAGCTGAGGTCGGACGGCGGAAGCGCGGCGGAGGGCGGCCGCCTATTCCACCCGAACTCCTCGCCTTTGTGCTCCACAGCAGGTCGGGCGGAGCTGAGGTCGGATGGCGGTGGCGTGGTCGGAAGGTCGGGCGGAGCTGAGGTCGGACGGCGGAAGCGCGGCGGAGGGTGGCAACGCGAGCGACGGCGGAAGCGGGGAGGGGTATGATTTTAGGTTTTTAAAATCCAAATTACCATTTTACCCATGCTTAAATAATTTAATAAAATCATACCTAGGGTATTTTAGTAATTTACTAAAAAACCGATTCCGATTTAAATCGGCCAATTCCGATTCCGAAGCCGACCGATTCGGCCCCGAAATCGGATCGGCGCGACGCCGGTCCGATTTAAATCGGCCGATTCCACTCGAAATCGGCCGATTCGTGCTACTCGGTCTCACCCTCTCGCCGTCGCCGACATTTCCCCCACCATCCATAGCGCCGTCGAGGCCGGCCGTAGCCCCAATTGGAGCACGCAGTCGCCGCCGTCGCCCGTTTTCAACACCGCAACCGACAGCCATTACCACCCCGGCTGCTTTGTTTGACACCACCATCGGACCAAGCTTGTCGAGCTGGTGCCGATAGACCCCCTGATTGCCCATCCCGAATCACCGCTCGAAAAACTGCCGACACTCGCCAGAAAACCGCCGGAACCGCCGGAAAATTGGATTCGTGGGAAATTCGCCGGATCATCGGCCGAACACACCCGGTCCAATCTGATCGGACTTCGGACGCCACTAGACACTGAATTCAAGTTTCGAGCCACAAAACGGTCTAGGCACTTCTCTCACTCGTCGGTTAAGTGTTATGTTATATGCCACGTTGACACTACAAGGTGTTAACTGCTTTTCATGTTATATGCCACGCCAGCATTAATGGGCCATTGATCGCGGTGTTGATCATTCTGTACCATGTCAGCAAGCGTGCCAATGCCAACATCATCATCATCATCATCTTTTCTTGGATATTGAATCTAATCCTTAATTTAAAATAATTATGAATAATAACAAAAATACCTTATTCTGTTCTAAAACAAACCTCTTCGACATTTTTAAGAACATTTCTATTAATATAGTGCTTATGCTTGATGTTTTGGTTGATTTGAGCTTGTCAATAATAATTGTTGATGTTGACATAGATTCATATATATTTGAAATGAAATAGAAATTTTTAATATTAAAAAATAGCCCATTTTAATAACGATAAAAGTTTAATTAATACCTTAATTTTAAAGTTTAAACTTCTCATCTATTGGTCATCAAGATTTTTGTATAAATTTTTTATGTCACTCTTCTTGCTAGTGTTATTTCACAATTTATTAAACTATTTTATCAATGAAAATAGCTAATCATTCATGATCTTTTTGGTTAGGAACAAAAAATTGCATTGATAAATGTTAATTGATGCAAATGTAATTAGCATAATTACGATCCTATTATTTCATTCCAAACGTTCCACATCGAGGAAATACTCCAATGCCCCATTCAATAAATTAGTTAATTTTTCTTAAAAAGCCATTTTCAAAGAAAAATATTACATATAGTGAATTAACTAATAGGCATCGAGTAATAATTTTAGTGCCAAAATATATAAAACGTAAACATTTGTCAGCTAACCATATATATAATATTTTAAATATATATAATAAAAACTATAAATAATTTTAACAAAAATTACATACCTCTTCATGAGCTTCATTTAAAACTTTGTGTGCAAACTATCATCGTACTATTCAATTTTTTTATTCGTGGAGACTGTTCTTTCTCATCAAGTTGAAAAAAGTTTTTTGCATGGCAAAGAAGTTAGTATTCATTTACAAAAGAAAAATATGAATATAAATCGGGAGAATATTTTAGAAATAAAAAAATATCAATAGTGAGTAACCTTTGAAAAAAAAATTGAGGTAATCATTAGAGAAAATAATACAAATGAAAAATACAATTATTTTTGTTTAAGTCCTTATTTTGCATAAAGTATCAATTATATTAGTAGATTATTTTAATAAATGATGAAATAAAGTATTAATAGTATTTTAATTTGAGTAGACTTTTCTTTCTTATAATTAAGTAAAAGAAAAAAAGATAAAGGCAAAGGGAAAATAAAAATGATGGCTAAACGATGAATGTAATTATGGCTAATGGATGGTAATTTGAGTAGACTTTTCTTTCTCAAAATACTATTTAGATTAGTTGAGACATAATTTAACATGAATGTAATTATGGCTAAACGATGAAATTATAAGTTACATTGGGTGCCTAAATAAAAAATAAAAACCACCTAATGGCCTGCCAAACAAAGAAATACAATAACTAATTATTATTTGATGACAACTTATAGTTAGTAGCTAAAGCATCTTCCACTCTTCTAGCATGACTAGATGCACGAAACTGCAAACTATATTCATAATCCAACACAAGATTTTAACATGAGCAAAGAAGAAAAGGTAACATAGAGTCAAGTTCACCCAACTCAAACTTGACTCGTTTGATAAATGAATTAAGTTTCAAGTTATATGGTTTTGAGTTGAGTTATTTTAATTCGAAAAGAGATGAACATGATCGAGTTCGAGGCAAGGATTGGTTGTTCAAGTTTCATCACCATGAGTTTGAAGATCTAGTTTATTCTTTATAACATACTTAATATTTTTAATTTTTTTGTAAAAATATAAATGAAACTCGCTGACACTAACATACTTAATATACTTAATATTTTTAATTTTTTCATCACCATGAGGCCGGAATCCGCCGGAAAACCGCTGACACTCGCCGGAAAACTGCCGAAACCGCCAGAAAATTGGATTTGTAGGAAATTCACCGGATCATCCACCGAACGCACCCTGTCAAATCCGATCGGACTTCGGACACCGCTAGGTGTCGGATTTGAGTTTCGAGCTACAAAACGAAAACCCTAGCCGTCGCCGATTTTCGACGACGCTAGGTATAAATTACTTAGACATAAATTCTTAAATTTTATAATTATTAGGGAAGCATGCTAGACTAGATAATTAGATGAATTTTCATGTTTTTGACGTGTCTGTATGTTTGTGTGTAATTTAATAAAATTTATGAAATTGGTTAATTAATGAGTGTTCAAATGGAAAAGTAAGGAATTAATTAGGTGAACTAATTAATTACCCTGATTTCATGAGACGTAGATTGAAAACTCACTAGAATTGACTTAGGATGAATGTGTGATGATTGATGCATGATTGTGTGTGCATGCTATAGGATGTATGATTCATCATGCGGGGGTTAGCTTTTAGCTTGATTGTGTAGGTATGGTGTAGGAGCTCGCCGCCTAGGCGCTCAAACCCGTTTGGAGCTTCTATCAGGTCCGTTTAGGACTCGTTCTCTATTTTATGCTATTTCATTGTGTATTTGATTTATCATGTGCAGGACGAGTTAAGTAGCATTTTATCGGATCCTACTTAACTCGGGCCATTTAGCGAATAGTTCTTTTTTGGATTAATAACCCTCGAGGATGAGATCCCTCGAGTTTGTTTTCGAACTTCAGATCCAGCTCACGTTGCCTTCGGGGCCTATTGTATAAATCCCAACCCAGACTTATATATATGTATAGTTTTCGCATTTTTTGTGAGAGATTGAATGAGGGAAATCCGACTACCGTGCTACGCGAGCGGGCACATGTGAGTCGATAGTGGGCTCTGGAATGGTGTACGAGCCATTTCATTCCCGAGGGATCCTGACAGCTCCACCTTTGAGTTCCTCAATCCCAGAGAAGTGTGGAGGTTCACGGGTATTGCATTGCAGCGCATGTCTAGACTTGTGGTTTCAAAGGGTACTAAAGGTGACTGCCTGAGAGTGCTCGGCCTTCGTACTCAAGGCCCGGAGTAATATGGAAGGTGCAGAGGGCGGAAAGGAATGAGATTTGATGCGAGAAGCGATAGAGAAATAGCCAAGGTATGACAATGAGAAAGAAAGGGGGACGCTATTGACCCGAGGGCGACGGCTCCCTTATGTGCCCTGATGAGAGTTCTTGAGGAAATATATGGTTTTTATTCAACAGGAGAGTTTGCTCTCCTGTGCTAGATTGATATTAGTTATTTTCCGGGCCGGTAACACTCGATACTGACGGTTTT
>JAURVB010008042.1:0-25823 GCA_033002965.1 Piper betle | reverse complement strand
GGGCCTTGAACCCTCAACTCGATCAAGCTGGGCCCATAGGGGCAATATCTAGTGATCTGAAATTCGTATGCTGCATGCAAATGAATTACACACAAAATCCCAACCGAATACTAAACGGTACAATGGCCTACATCTTGGCCCAAAATTCTGGCCAACTCATAAAAAATCATATATATACTTCGTGTATACACTGATAACTTATGCTCTACTATATTATATATGAAACTATCGTATGCAGTCAAGTATATTCAACCTCAATAACATGCCTAGAAGGCCATATGGGCGTCATACTAATACTCATAAATGTGTTTTGGCTTGAGCTCGCTCTAGCTAGCTCAAATCGATTCGAGACTGCCCGAACTGGACAAAACTAAAATAGGGTAAAACCCTAACCCAAAAATGGGATTTTACAACCTCTCCTCCTTATAAAAAATCTGTCCTAGGAATTTCTTACACCAACTTTGATCGGAAGACTCAACTAAAGAAGTCATCTCCTTGGTAATCTGGTTGCTCTCCGTCGAAAGCTAGCTGCACGTGGCCCAAACAGACCAATATGATGCTAGAACTCTAAATACTAATGAAGCTCACTAGCTCGTGACTACACGTGGTCGAATCATTTGGTGAAACATATAATACATGCTGGAATAATCTGACTAGACTAGCTCCTAAGGCCACTGCAAACTACGAGGACATAAATGCAATGACCTCAGTGGGAAAAACCTAAGCTCACCCCTAAGGGTCTACTGGGTAGTGGAGCAAGTACTCTAGAGTACTGTAAGGTACTAATCTGAACTACATCAGGAAACATTATATCGCTGCGATGAATACTGCTTAACATCTACCCATGTCTCCCTAATCCTCATCAATGCGATACGTCAACTACGTGTACCCTCATGGCACTCTACTCCAGGTCGTACATCTATACTAGGGTGTCCTGCAAGTCCTGCTAGCATATGGCGGACTTTAGTACTAAATAAAGGTATATGCTAATGAGTTCTATGGTTTACTGTCGCCAGTCTAGGTCAAACACTTAGGTGTCCCTCTAAGAGGAACTAGACTACTCACTAGGTCTTAGCTAACTCAGTCCCAAGTCTAGTATCTTACTCTGTTCCATAATAGAACAAGGATATTTGCTATGACTCTACTACATACTATGGCTATGGTGGCTATCTATACAATGACTAACTGCTCCTGAAGGGGGTTCTCTGTAATGGAAAGATAGCGAGAACACTTGTACATGTACAATATGTCTCAAGGAGTATGAAACATACTCTGCATGGACCTGTGGAGTCTGCATCTAGTTCTGTGGCATGTGCATTGGTCAATGTTTGTCTCATCTCAATGATCTGATAAACAGATAGTATGACTGATATATCTAGAAAGGTGAGTGTGAATATACTCAGGTTGAGGCTCGGATCTGTCTAATATCTCTACTTACATGATAAGTAAATAGATCTCTCATGAAAAATTGGTCACACTGCTTTATGATTCTAACTATGAAGTGTCTCATCATCACATAGTCTGACATAAGATCTACTAGAAGAACGCACTAGCTAAAAATAAGAATGCTACTAGGTATGCATATCACTCTATTTGTGGTGATGTGAGGATCTCGGTTGAGTTACAAAGGGGTGATGAAGTCTGTATAAGATACTGGGTGGCTCAAACAAATGGGTTGGTCTAGGACTTGTCTATAAGATCATCATGATTGGACTCTGCCAAAGGTGGCCTGCCTATGGAATAGTCAATCAATGACAGAGTCTAAGAGACGGCTCCTAATTGGCTCTAGTTCAATTAACTAACAGTAGGCATGTGTTTCTTGATACTATATTAGTCATGAACTTCCAAACGGATGAATCACTATCTCTCCTCGAGTCTATGAGGACTCGTATTGAGGTTTGATAGTATCTCGTTCGTACTTCAGTGATGTATGACCTGCTATCCCGTACTAATTTGTAGCACTAATCTTGATTCACATGACTACTACCATTGTGGTAGACTCTCAAACAAAGCTATTAATTAAGATGAGCATACACCGGTGTCCCTCTGTCTAGTCAGTGTGGTCTGGTCTGACTGAAGTCCTTGTTTGTATTGCTCCCAAGATGGGGTGAAGTTGTCCTTTCCAAACTTGTATGTCATCGGCTACCTGTACTGTAAGTCCTAAACAGTACCACAAAGGTACCTCCTATACTTAGGGCAAAGGCTAAATCCTATGTCTCAGGGCAAGAACCTAATTGTGTTGGTGAAGCACAAGGAAAACACTATCTCCCTCAAGGGCACTCCCTCACTGAACCCATCATCTATGCCAAAATTCTAACATGAGTTGAACTCTTCTCATTGGCTGAGGTCACACTGCATGTCTGACCATCTGCATGATCTGTATACCTTGGCTATGATTCATACATCTGCTGTTATGTTGACTAAATAATCTAACCACTATAACCATCCCATTTGGAGGTCATGTTGCCTTGTTCTCTAATTCTATCCATACGCATCCATATAAGATTGTCACTTACACTATCTTGTAATACACATCTGACCTAAGGATGTCGAGTCAAGGTGATGGCATGCAAGATAACTAGTAAAGTTCGATCATGTGCCATAACATTCGAATAATTCCATTGCACCTTTCCCTTTCCTGGTTGATATTATCGTAACTATATCTTGTCCTCAATCTCTAATCTAACTATACTCCAAAATTATGATATGTGGTCTCTATGTAATGCTAGGAACATCCTCAAGTAACTATCCTCCTGTAGGGTGATGTAACTACTTGGCCCTTACATCCACAATAATTGCTCCACTCTTTTGGTGGTAGTGCAATATATGAACGGTTGGTTGTGCATCATGGACGGCAGTAGTGTGCATTCGGTTGGTGGTAGTGCATCACGGTCGGTGGTTGGGCAACTCGAACAGTGGTTTGGCATCTCAAATGTTGAAGCCTAATTCTGATCATGTACATCCTGAACCTACTATTGTCTCTGATATGTTTTCCTCCATGTGTTTGTCTCATCAAAGGTAATTGCTACAACTCGACTTAGGCTATCAAACCATGTGTGCCGAACTGGAGGGTGTATAGATCATAGTGGTGACACGTATGATGGTAATCCAATGCTGAGCCTACACTTATCTTCTGCAATATGTAGTGACTGCTACTACAGCCACTGATTAGTTCACAATAGCCATCACTGATCTAGCCCTGGAAAATCAAGTGACATCCAGTCAACCATCTAAATCTGCTCATTCTCAATGTGTTCATGCCTCTATCTATTGAAGAGTGCCCAATCATACTGTGAAGATAGACATACACCAGAGGAAGTGGGGTAGGCAGTGAAGTGTCTATGGGACTGTAGATCCACCTCGCTACTCATTTTCATCCACTGCTATCTCCTCGTAGTGGTCCATCTCAATTCATCTATCCAAACTTTCATCTATGCTCCAAGTACCTTAGTGGCTCAATCTCATAACCACATCCTACATCCACAAGGATCTATCTGAAGGCCTATGTTCCCTACTGTAGACCTCGGACCATGCATAATAGATATGCTTGAAGCACTTGATGGTCCACGCTCATATGCGACAAAACTATCTGAGTATCTCCATACTCTAAGCTCCCTACTGGTGTCATCTCTGAGAACTCTGTCCACAATGTGCACCATGTCCCAAGGAAGAACTAATGTAGTGACATGTGAAAGGTGGGCAAGTATTACAATGTGGTTGCCAAAGTTTTAGGTACTTCCGGTCAACATATAACTAATCTTGAATAACTGAGCATGTGGACACTCATAAGTAATCTCAATCCCTCGCATGGTAAAAAGAAGGACGTAACTCTGAGCATATCATGATATACTAGTGAGATGAATGCTAGCATCCACGGAAATTATGATCTCATATCCATCGCATCATTTCAATAAACACCGAAAAAAATACCAAATGAAATACCTGTCGACTTGGCTAAGGATAGCTTCACACACTTGGCTCAAAACAAAAGTCTTCCATCTCAATCAACCAAGACATAGCTCTGATATCAACCTGTAACACCTTGATCTCCGTTCACTTAAGAACCAAATCAGAAATATTGCGATCGAGTCGAGTCACGTTTAAAGTTGTCGGTTAGTATGACTCGATCGATAATATCGATCGAAACAACCCGCTTGGTGTCATGAGAATGGAAAACATTATTAAATACCTGTCAAAACACATCAAATGTAGATAAAAGTAAGAAAGTAAATAACTATGTTGAGCTCAAGTGTGTGTAGCATATATTTGTACTCCCACCAAAGTCAACTCAAAATTTACATGGCCTACATATATTATATAAAAACCGTCAATAACGAATGTTACTGGTCCGAAAAATAACTAATACAATCTAGCAAATGGGTATTCTATTACCCACGAAATCTTATGAAACTTCAAGATTGCCTCACACTAGGCGGTAAGCAAACATACTTAAGTAATTGCCAGCTTGCATGCACGGCTCATAATCATATTCATACATGCATACAGTGCTTATGCCCTCACACCTTCCATATCAACCGTCACGGTACTCGGGTGGCAAAAGCAACAGTTAAGTTAGTGCCACAATTTCCGTAAATGTGCTACATTACACAGTACCATCATACAACGCACTACCTCATTGTTTGAAGGAGTATTAGTGTGATTCATACATATCTCCATACCGCTCACTCTCTTATTTGTGAAATCCATAATAAATGCGCGTACTCATATAATAAGCTTAGGAAACAGGCTTGTATCATATATTTCTGGAGCTTCAATTCGAAAACCAATGAGGGATCTCGTCCTTGTAGTTTTATTAAACATGCTTAGAAAATATAGCTAAATGGCTCGACATCGGAGGAATGGAATAAAATGCCGCCGATGCCATCCTACGTATAAAACACGATCAAACTCTACATGCAAGGAGTCAAGTAGAGAGGGAGAGTCCTACAGACCTGTTGTTCAAGCTCCAAGTGTATTTGCACATCTACGACGAGCTCAAACTCCGAAACCTACATTAGAACCCACTACTAAATAAAATACTAACATCTCTATATAATGCAAGCTCATGGTGTATGCTCATATCATCAATACATCACAACAGAGAAAACAATACTAACAAACCTATAACTAAACATTTGGCACGCAAATTGAGAGATAATAATAATATTAAATAATAAGTAAATAAATAAACAAGAAAATGCACTCATAGATATTTAGATAAATAATAAATACATGAGCCTAAGTAATACCCGTAATAATAAAGAATAAAATAATTATGCTATATAAATACATGGTTAAACACGAGTAAATATCATATATGCTTGTGTTAGTAAACATACAAATATATATATATATATATATATAATTGAATAAATAAATAAATAAACTAATATTTAATACTCATTAATCATGAATATTAATGACATCATAGTCATACAACACAAGAACACATAATTAAATACTAATAAATAATAACATACACATGATGAATATATATATATATATATATATACATATATATGAATACAATTTAGTAAACATAATAAGACTAATATTCATAAATAATTATAATATTAATAACAACAAATAATCATGTAAACATTCATCGTATATGATAAACATATAATTAAGATAAGTAAATAATAATGAATAAATAAATAAATAAATAAACAAATAAAATAATAAATAAAGAAAAATAATCAGAACATCCAATCATGCTAAATCATGTGAATATGTATCTAAACTATTGTAAGGGTTTTCGAAATACCAAAAACGGTCTAGAAACGGCCGAAAACGGGTTGAACCGGGCCGAACCAAACTGAACCAGAGCGAAACTAAAACGGTTGAACCAACGCAGTCTAGAAAATGGGCAAGGTTGGCTGGGAATACCTAAACTAGACGGGCAGACTCGGACATGGGCTGGCAGCTGGTGGACTCGGGCTAGCCAGGCAGATCGCGGATGCAAATGCGGGCGGTAGATGCAATCACGAGCAGGACGCGGGTAAGTGGGCCAAACTGGGGCGACGGTGCCCATCACCGGAATACGGCCGCGATGGAGGTTGCCGTTTGTCACGATCGAAAGAGCGGAGGACGAGGAATGTGATGGTGGAGACAATCGAAAGAGTCCGGTCGTCGACTGGCTGAAAGACTCTTGGAAAGTGGCGGTGCCGCAACTGGTTGCCTAGTGTGGAAGACAAGGTTGAGTGGATGGTCCAGATCTTGCCACGTGACGCGATCTGTAATTCCGACAACTCGTTGCCTAGTGTGGCCCACCTATGGGTATATGCACTATACATATGGATGGAAAGCTCAGATCGAGACCATCCAAAGGCAAGACTGACTTGAGTCCTAAAAGTGAATCTATAGGCAGGAATCGAGGCAAAAAGGCTAAATGGGCCTCGAACCCTAAACTCTATCAAGTTGGGCCCACAGGGGTCTAGTGATCTGAAATTCCTATCCTACATGCAAATGAAATGCCCAAAAAATCCCAAACGAATACTAAATGCAGTAACAACCTAGATGTAGGCATAAAATTCTGGCTAACTCTTAAAAATCATATGTATAGTTCGCGTATACACTGATGACTCATGCTCTATTGTATCATATATAAAATATCATATGCATGTCGGGTATATTCAACCTCAATAACATGCCCATATGGCCATCTGGGCCTCATACTCATACTCATAATATTGTTTTGGCTCAAGCTCACTCGATTCAATTTGAGACTGCCCAAACTAGACAAAACTAAAATTGGGTGAAACCCTAACCCAAAAATGGGTTTTTACAGTTATTCTAGGAAATAAAAGGAGATTAGATGACAATGAAGTTGTGGCCATGACAAAGGAATGTCGGGCTATCCTCCAAAGAAAACTTCCTCCTAAGATGAAAGACCTTGGCAAATTTGTGATTCCATGTTCAGCTGGAAGAAATGTTCATTGTAATTCCTTATGTGACCTAGGTTCTAGCATTAATCTTATGCCTTTTGCTATTTTCAAAAGGTTAGGGATCCTGGACATTGCTCCTACCAACATCACACTCTAGTTGGCTAACCGGTCATTGGTATATGCTAAAGGAGTCATTGAAGATGTTTTAATAAATGTTGACAAGTTTATCTTTCTTATGGATTTTGTGGTGCTCAAAATAAAAACAAGGAATGACAATATGTTACTCTTCATCGGGAGGGGTTTCTTGGCAACTTGGAGAACACTGATCGACGTAGCCGTTGGAAAACTTACACTTAGGGTAAACAACAATTATGTCACATATAACATCTTTAAATCCATGAATTGCCCAGATGCAGTATATGATTATTCTAGAATTGAACTATTTGATAAAAAAATGTACAATGGGGATCAGTTGAGTGATTCATTACATATGGCCATAAATTCTCTTTGTGAAGTCAATGCTGATGTGGAAGAGATGGTTAAAGTATTAGATTCTCAATCAATCTTGCCTAGGAGATTCAGAGTTGTGGAAACTTTAGATCTACCATTCCACAAATTGCTGCCATCAATTGAAGTACAACCTATTTTGGTGCTACAACAACTTCCAAAACATCTCAAATATACTTTCTTAGGACCTAATGGCACTCTTCCTGTTATTATTTCTCCAGAGCTAACTATGTTGCAAGAAGAGAAGTTGATTAGAATACTAAAGGATTACAAGTCAGCTTTTGCTTGGACTATAGCAGACATAAAAGGCATCGATCCATCCTTTTTATGCATAGGATCAACTTAGTGGATGGATGCAGTCCAACTGTAAAGCACCAATGATGACTTAACCCCAACATGAAAGAAGTGGTCAAGAAGGAAATTAGTAAGTGGTTGGATGCCGGAGTGATTTATTCCACTGCTGATAGTACTTGGGTAAGTCAAGTACATTGTGTGCCAAAGAAAGGAGGTATAACTATGGTAAAGAATGAGAAATGGGTGTTTAGTTGTAGATGTTAAACTAAGCACTTCTTGGGAGACAACCTAAGAATGAGTTAAATGCAAATTTAGTTATTCATGATAATCATCCACCGACTAATTGGTTATGGGAGTTTTCTTTCAATTTTCTCTTTATTTTTATTATTATTATTTTTTCAACATTGAGGACTATGTTTAGTTTAATTGTGGGGGATGCCTTAATTTCGTGCATATTGTTTATGCTCAACTCATGTTTTGATTTATATATATATATATATATATATATATATATTGTGTACTTTAGTGTAAAAATTATATTATGCCACAATATATTAGTCTCTTAGTTCAATGATAGATACATGTGAATTAGTCTTTCCTTTCTTAGGAAAACTTGAATAATTAATATGAGGGATGACTTGAGTAAATGATTGCATTTGAGAGTTGGTTCTCTACGTCATATAATTTCCACAATCCTTTGGTTTAGATGATTTTAATGAATGTTTTGCAATAGGAAAAATCCTTTAATCATAAGAATTTGCATGACAGCTCTGGTTGTTTTTGGTTTGTCCTAGCATTTTTTTTCTTCTTCTTTTAAAAAAAAGAACAAAAATGAATAAATTAGAGCAATGACTACCAATACATGGAGGTTCGTGTCAAAAGGTAAAGCTAGTTATCTTTGTTTGCATATTGGCACTTTGCTGAGTAATCGGGCCTTCGTAACTCAGTAATTATGGGGGTTTGCACCTAAAGGTAAAGCTGGCTATTCTTTAAAACAAAACCAAAATTTAAATGCTTACATTAGTGGAGATGAGGGAAAATGGCAAACATATTTAAATAGGAGCCAGAGTGTTATTTTCTTATTGCAAATGAGAAGGATAAGCAAAAGGATTATCCTACACACACACACAACCTTCTTTTGGGTGTGATTGATGAAACGGAATTTTTAATTTGATTGACATCTTGTTGTCTATGGATAGTTTGATTAAGAATCATATGAGAATATAATGGGGGCTAAGTATTTTTGTGTAATAAATTTTTTTTTCGATCATGTATTCTTGCATGCTATTGAATTAATCAAACAAATTTTTGGCGCCATTGTTGGGATTGAGATACAAGAATTTGAAGAAACAAGTAATAAGAGGACAAATTTAAGTATTGTCCCACTAGGAGATAAATTTTCTTAAATTAATTAAAGTAAATAAAATTAAAACAAAACAAAAATTATTGACTTAACTAAATCTAATTAATAACTTTAAATTAAAGAAAAAGTTATAATGGGAAAGCTCGTTCTAGAGTCAAATTTCCTTACCATGAATTTAATATTCATGACATCGTACTGTTATCTTTTATTCTCTTGATTTACCAATATAGGAGAATTATATGACATAGTGGCTCCCGCTCCTTCATGCATCTATTATTTCACGTCAATTTCTACTTCCCGATGATAATTGATTAATCAACAAAATAACACATTAAGATTTGCCTTACAATTGCATATGGTATTGTGTATCTCCTAGCCACAACAACAAACAAGTCAAAAGACTCGTTGTTTGATAAATTATTAATGACTAATCTAATTGATTTCTCCCAAAATCTAATTAAACCTCATAATCTAAGTAATAGGTGATCAGTCTAATCTTAGTATTAAGAATATGATAATTCAAGCAATCCAATTGACTAAAAGAGTAAGAGGTTGAAATGAATTCATTTAAACCATGTTAAGTTTCATTCTTCTCTAGAACGAAATAAAGGATTACTCCATAATAAAAATAGAAAATATTATAAAGAAGAAACTACTTCTTATTATGAAAGGAAAAGAATTACAAAAACTAGAACTACTTCATTCACTAAACTCTTTTGCCAAGAGTTGAGATATCCCGAACAACAAATAACTACCCCTTTATAATGAAGTTGAGATACCTAGGAGATACAAGAATTCGTGGAAGGATTCTCAATTTGATTGAGTCTAGTTGATTATGATGTTTGATGAAGTTTCCAACTCCTGACTTACTCAAATGCAGCCAAAGCTATGTATATCCATCCTCATCGAGCTTTGTCAACACCATAAATTGTAGCTATCAATGGGTGGGGTCCAATGCTCTGATCAATAATTCTTAAGCTTCTTTATTTTCACTATTTTTTTGCATTAAACTCCAAAATTAAACATATCTAATAAAATAATAATTAACTAAAAAAAGTAAAATATCACTGATTAACAATATTTATATTTAGGATTTACAAAATCACATTTAAAATATGGATAAATATTGTATACTTTAAACACTTAATAGTGGGTCGTGTCTATTAATTATACATGCATTCATGTACACCTTTTCAATGCCCCATACCAAAATTCATTGTCTTTTCATTTTCTTGTCTTCTCATTTTTTTATAAAAACTTCATCCTTATAACACATATTTCAACTCTAAATTCCAAATCGTATTACTATCATCCTTCCACATTTTGTTGTAGTTTTTCCAACATTGTCCTGAGTCGGAGTTTGCCAAAATTTACCATCAAACCTTGTTGCACGTCATGGCACTTGTACGTCAACTATACTATGAAGTACATGTTGCTATTATTGATTCTTTGGTTAGCCATTAATTCTTTTGATTTTGTTGTTATTTAACCCTCTTTTCTTCTAACATTTGATGAAACTCTATAACTTTTAACCAAATTTGGAACCTTGTTCTTGTATACCTACAATTTGGTTAAATATTCTATTTTGGTAACTCTTGCACTATTGTTGTGTTATTATTCTTTTTTATTTATTCATGTTATATTCCCATTCATCTATTGTAATCTACAAATGTATATAACAACTGATTTAAATTAATCTTATCTTGCTTGATCACTCATTCTCATGCATGAATCATATAGATTATGTTAGATGTTGAATTGGGTTTGCGTGGTTCGAGTTCACTCAGTAGATTGCTTGGAGATTGGAGACCATGTCCGTTTACGACTCATTTCTTATTTTACTCTTATAAGATGTGTGGGTTGTTTTATATCATAGGACACAAGTTAAGTGGAGGTTTTATTATCGCAACCTACTTAATTCAGGTTATTTAGACATTGTGTTGAATAAGCCTCGAGGATGAGATCCCTTGAGTTATTTTCAAAAACCAAAAGATGCATAACAAGTTGTATTTCCAGAGGCATATTAATATTATTATTCCCTACCTAAGCCTACTATTATTATATTATGTTTTTGCAATTTTTAGAGTAGGGAGATTGATGCGGATTGCTTCGGGTAAATCTCACTTTGTGGGGTAAGTCCCAGGACGCGACCTTTTGAGGAGCCTAGTTGTTTCATTGCCAATGGGATCGATGCAATGCTCTACTATCTCTTCTTGCTGCATCATTTTCACCCATGCATCTATGAGCTTCTCACACTGGGAGAGGCCTAGGGTTACTATAAAGACTGTGGGAAAATAAAATAAAAATAATAATAATAATAATAATAATAATAATAATAATAATTGGACGCGGATGCAGTCCAGAAAGGACCGAATGCGGTCAGGGAAGGACCAAACGCGTTATATTTTTTACCCGGTTAATTATTTACCCATTTTATTTTTTACCAAGTCACCCGGTTAAGTAAAATACGGGTGTTTTCACATACCCTAGCCATCATTTCATTTTATTTTATGAATGACATCCTCCACCCTATCCTTCATTCGCATTTTCTTCTCCTCTTCCTTACCGGCGTGGCTTCTTCCTTGCTTGGGTAACTTTCCTATCTCCCAAATCTTAGTTTTCATGCATTTCTTAATCACCATGCTAATTTCTGTTGCTTCATCGATTCATGATCGTCATGTAATGTTCTGCTACTTCCTCCATTCATGGGCGTCATGTGAACTTGCTGTTGTTTCACCAGATTCATGATCGTTTTGTTGTGCTGTTGCTTCATCAACGTCCTATGGTGTGTAATTGGTTGGGTTAGGATAAGGGAATTGCAGTCTCTAGCGTCTTAGAAGTTCTAGGATGGGATTTGGATGGTGGAGAACACTGTGGGTGAGTTCAGGCGTCTGTACTAGTCCGTCGGCCAAGATTCACGCCGTGCATGCTTACAGTGCTTGGCCGGGATGTTGGGTTGTCGTGGGGAGATGGGAAGAGTTATTGGTGGTGCTGCTGGCCGGATGGAGGTCGCTTTGTATCCCCGGCGGTGCTGCTGCTCAGGAGTCGTGCGGCATGGTGCTGAACAAGCTCGAGTTGGGTAGTTGCTTTAAAGCATGGACTTTAGGCTTCCAATTGGTTGCTGGAGAAGGTTAAAGTTGATGGAGGACGTGATTCTGATTTTGTGTGCTAAGATAAGGGTTGGAGAAGAAGGAATGGGCTGCTTTTGGGTGCAAGATGAAGGTGGAGAAGAGAAGAACGTTGGGGAAGAAGAAGATGGCAAATCTGTAAATATGGGTTGACTATATATCGACTCGAGTTAAAAATAATACGAACTAGTAATCAGTCTTTAAAAATAGTTATTTTAATGGGTTATGGGTTAAAGATACTAAACTAATTAATTATTTGACAAAATTGACATGGACATAAGTAATAACAAAATACGGTAATAATAAACGGTCGATAATTAATCGGCGTAATACAAACGATTAAATTAACTCAGAGGATTATAAGTAGTTAATAAAATAAAGATTTTACCTTTACCATATTAAATTTAATATTAGGTAAATAAAGTAATTATTTTAATAATGGGTCAGTAATGTAGAAAATGGGTTATTAAACTATAATCAGGTAAAAATCACAAGCGTCGAACCTAAATAGCATAATGAAAATAAATAAAGTTTAAACCTTTATTGAGTTGAATAATTTAAAATAATTGTATTAGTAATATCTTTGAATTAGAATATGCAAATTAATTTAATTAATTTAATCGAATAACTTAATTAATTAAATTTCTATTAATAATGATAGCGACTAAAAAAATTATAACCATAAACTAAATTATCAAGACCGTGTTTAAGTAATTATCATCTCAAAGGAAAATATACTAATAATAGTAATTAAATATTTGTTTATAAGCTAATAATTATTTTATTAATTGTTAAGTATTAATTGTGATTTGAATAATTAATTTAAAATGTAAAGTAGGGCTTAAATGATTATGTCACACGAATAACTAATTATCTCACTAGATTTGTTGAGAATTTAATATTTAATATTTTTGAATGGTTGTATACTTATGTTGTCAAATTTTAATAATGATATATATGTTAAACATTTAGTTGCATGCATTTCTACCCGAATAAAATTATACTTATGTCAAATTTTATGTATATTCCAGGTCCGTATAATTATTTGAAATGTTATATTTTTCCTTACTGACAACCCTGGTCAGCATGAGCCTAGATTCGACTACCATGCACCTAGTGTAACCGTGGTCAAGGAATTGACTCAGTGTGACACTGGGCTGCACCCTTAAAATTACTATGTGGGAGTCTTAATCGACTTAAGTATTTGACCACTACCGCTGGAACACAACCGGGGTCGACTCAATTTAGCACAAGGTAGCACCACCTGAAAGAATGAACACCTTTCCCTTGCCAAAAGGGGCAATAGGGCACAATGGTACAAGATGGCTCATTATGCACTTGTGATACCGAAAGGGTGAGTCAATGGTAAATATCGGTAACTACAAGCCGTGGGCCACGTAGCGTGTGTGCGCATGCATTGGATGGTAGCTGGATGGGGTGGCCACCCCTCCCAGCAAATAACGAGCTCGGCATAGGCTCATAACAACTAAAAGACACTTGAAACGATAATGGGGATTTTATTGACTTGTTTCATTCAATTATGCAGCTTAGTGGTTTTATCACTAATGCAGAATTGCCTCCGCAGGTGAGCAGCTTTGGACTGAAGAATAAAAGTGACTCAGGTTGGTGAATTGATAATAAAAATTGGACTTCCTTATTATTCTCTTGCGTTATAAATCTGGCTATGGGAAATAGTCCGAGACTGTGGGATGGTTATTCTATATTTTAGAGAATATGATTAATTGTTATGATTTATATTATATATTGCTAGACTTATATGCTATTTTTCAATTCATGTTCTGGAATATTATCGTTACATCAATTATATTTTTAGGTAACACCCAGTCCGGTTCGGGCGTCGTTACAGGTGGTATCAGAGCCCGGTTTCCCACAAGCTCACATTTTATGACTCAAGTACCTTGTTGAAAAGTGCAATACTTATCTTTTCCCAATGTTTTATGTTATTAATTAACAAATTCATTTGCTAATAAACCTAAGTTATAACTGAAAAAGAACATATAAATGAACCATGACCTTTAGATGGCAGGCACTTGTAGAAAGTAAAATCGATCTACTCAGTCAAATTCGAACACAGAGAATGTATTGGCCCAGATCCTGAGGGCCATATAGGGACTAGCACAGGAATCAGAATATACAAATTTTGTGGTTCAGAATATTGTTCAGTGGTTACCAGGAGTGGTAGTAGGAAATGGAGCCTCAAACTCAGCAGTGGGTCCCAGAATCACCCCGGATGGTGGTCAGGGAAGTGCCCAAGGGCGAGTAGGGTTAGCTGACCCAGGCGAGCGAGGGAGCATCCAAACCCAGTGCCACTGGTAGTCCGACAAGTGGTCCCGCTAGCTGTTAATGACAATGACTGTTACACTGTGGAAAAATTTAGGAAGAATGGACCTGAGGTATTTATTGAGGGATCGATCCAATGGAGGTGGATAGCTGGATAGACATTACCGAAAAAGCTTTTATGGCTCTATCTGTGCCCCAAGGCCAACAAGTGAGGTTGTAAAGCCTTTTTGGCCAACATAGTTGAGTCTGAGTCAAAACCCAAAGAGTTGTCCACGATTCCTATGGTAGTAGAGTTTCTCAATGTATTCCCAAACGAACTTCCAGGGTTACCTCCTAAGCAGGCAATGGAGTTCACCACTGACCTAGCACCTAGAATAACACCAATTTCTAAAGCACCATACCGCATGGCTCAAGCAGAACTCAAGGAGTTAAAGAGTCAACTAGAAGAGTTGTTGAAGGTAGGTTTCATCGGACTAAGTACTTCACCCTGGGAGCCCTTTTTTGTGAAGAAGAAGGATGGATCACTTCGGCTGTGTATTGACTATCGCAAACTCAATCAAGTGACAGTGAAGAATCGGTACCCCTTAACGAGGATTGATGACATGTTTGATCAGCTAAAAATAGCCAGAGTATTTTCTAAGATAGACTTGCGGTCTGGTTATCACCAGTTGTAAGTAAAGGAGTCATATATATAGAAAACGGCTTTTCGAACTCGGTACGGACATTATGAATTTTTGGTCATGCCTTTTGGTCTAACAAATGGACCAGCAACTTTTATGTCACTCATGAACACAATATTTCACGCATACTTGGACAAGTTTATTATCGTGTTTGTAGATGACATTCTGGTCTATTCAAATAATGAAGAAGAGCATGCCAAGCACCTATCCATTACTCTTCAAGTTCTGAGAGAAAATCAACTGTTTGCCAAACTCTCAAAATGTGACTTCTGGTTGAAGGAGGTAAACTTCCTTGGTCATATTATCTCAAAGGACAGAATTGCAGTGGATACATCAAAAGTGAAAGTAATAACTAATTGGCCACAACCCAAGTCAGTCACTGACATCAGAAGCTTCCTTGGCTTAGCGGATTACTACAGGAAATTCATTAAAGACTTCTCCTTTTGTAGCATTGCCGATGACCAAACTCACAAGGAAGGGAGTCAAGTTCGAATGGAGTAGTAAGTGTGAGGAGAGTTTCCAATCTCTACAGAAGAGTCTAACAACTGCTCCACTCTTGACACTGCCAAATGGGAATGGAGGATTCATAGTCTTCAATGAAGCATCCCTATTGGTTTTAGGATGTGTCCTTATGCAGGGATGTAAAGTAGTGGCCTATGCCTCTCATAAATTGAAGATTCATGAGAAAAATTATGCAACCCATGACTCAGAACTGGTAGCAGTGGCTTTTGCCCTGAAGATTTGGAGACACTACTTGTATGGAGCCCAATTCGAAGTCTTCACTGACCACCAGAGTTTGGAGTATATCTTCACCTAGAATGACCTTAACCTTCGACAGAGGTGGTGGATAGAATATTTGAAGGACTACGATTTCCAAATCTTATACCATCCAGGGAAAGCAAATGTGGTAGCTGATGCGTTGAGTCAGAAGGGCAAGGTGGACAAAAGTCAGCACCTAGCTAGACTTTGGACCATGTCAGCAGAAGTGGTGCCTATCAATCTTGCGGAGCAACTAACAGGATTACTGGCAAATTTGGTTATTTCCAATGATTTAGTTGATCGTGTTAAGCTAGCACAAATGGGTGATGAGGAGCTGAATGAAATGTTGGATAATATTCCTAACATTGTAGCTGATTTCAATAGTGTGATTAGATTTAGAGGAAGGTTGTGTGTACCAAAGGATGATGCAGTAAGACGGAATATCTTGGAGGAGGCTCATCTCTCAAAGTTCTCGATACACCCTGGAGTTACTAAAATGTATCAGGATTTAAAGCAAACCTACTGATGGATTGGGATGAAGAGGGATGTTGTGGATTTTGTCTCCAAGTGTCAAACTTGCCAATAGATCAAAGCCCAACATCAACTACCTGGAGGACTATTGCAACCTTTAGAAATACCAACCTAGAAATGAGAGTGTGTCACATGCGATTTTACTGCAAAGCTCCCAAGGACTCGAAGAAGCATGACTCCATATGGGTAGTTGTGGGCCGACTAACTAAGGTAGCTCACTTCATCCCCACACAATCAATGAGGATAGCGGAATATCTGGTAGGATTGTATGTTGACAATATTGTCAAGTTGCATGGGATTCCAAAAGAGATAGTCTCCGACCGAGATCCCCTATTCACCTCACATTTCTGGGAAGCTTTCCAAAAGCCATGGGAACTCAAATCAAGCTGAGTACAGCATATCATCCCAAAACTGATGGTCAAAGTGAGAGAACTATTCAAACTTTGGAAGATTTGTTAAGACCTTGCATTCTTGACTGGGGAGGTGACTGGGAGAAACATTTAGCCTTGGCTGAATTTACCTACAATAACTCTTACCAAGCCAGTATAGGGATGTCACTATTTGAAGCCTTATAAGCTAGGTCCTACAGATCTCCATCGTGCTTGCTGGAGTCTACCGAAGCAGTCATTGTCGGGCCAGAGCTGGTGAGAGAAGTAATTGAAAAGGTAAAACTCATTCAGCAAAGACTTAAGGCAGCTCAGGATCGACGAAAGAGTTATTCTGATACTCGAAGGAAGGACCTAGAGTTCCAAATTGGGGAGTTTGTGTACCTAAAAACATCTCGTATGAAGGGGGTGATCAGATTTAAAATATCGAGGAAGTTGAAGCCAAAATTCATAGGACCAGACCGTTTCCAATCTTGGATCAAGTTGGAAATTGTGCATATAGATTAGCATTGCCACCAAGCCTTGTTGGACTACACAATATTTTCCATGTGTCAATGCTAAAGAAATATGTACGAGATGAAGATCATATCATCACCAATTTTGAAGACTTAGAGCTACAATTAGATTTAACCTACGAGGAAAAGCCAATTCGCATCCTAAAAAGATAAATAAAGACACTTAAGAACAAGGAAATTCCTTTGGTAAAAGTATTGTGGAAAAATTAGGGATCAGAGGAAGCTACATGGGAGACTGAACAAGAAATGGCAAGGAAATAACCAAGCCTATTTGGGGCATAAGATTCTTATTATTGTAATTGCATGAACCGATACTGAAGAAATAAAATTATATCATGATTATCATGTGTCGTTATAATATTTTGGGGACGAAACATTTCTAAGTTGGAGAGATTGAAAGACTGTGGGAAAATAATAATAATAATAATATTAAGATACGGACGCGGTCTAGAAAGGACCGAACGCGGTCCGGGAAGGACCGACATGTTATATTCTTTACCCGGTTAATTCTACCCGGTTAAATATTTACCCATTTTATTATTTACCCGATTACCCGGTTAAGTGAAATACGGGTGTTTTCACATACCCTAGCCGTCATTTCATTTTATTTTATGAAGGACGTCCTCCACCCTAGCCTTCATTTGCATTTTCTTCTCCTCTTCCTTACCGGCGTGGCTACTTCCTTGCTTGGGAAACTTTCCTATCTCCCAAATCTTAGTTTTCATGCATTTCTTAATCACCATGCTAATTTCTGTTGCTTCATTAATTCATGATCATCATGTAAAGTTCTGCTACTTCCTCCATTCATGGGCGTCATGTAAACTTGCGGTTGTTGCACTAGTTCATGACATTTTGTTGTGCTGTTGCTTCATCAACGTCCTATGCTGTGTAATTGGTTGGGTTAGGATAAGGGAATTGTAGTCTCTAGCATCTTAGAAGATCTAGGATGGGGTTTGGATGGTGGACAATGCTGTGGGTGAGTTCAGGCGTCCGTACCAGTCCGTCGGCCAAGATTCACGCCGTGCATGCTCACAGTGCTTGGCCGGGATGTTGGGTTGTTGTGCGGGGAGAAGGGAAGAGTTCCTAGTGGTGCTGCTCGCCAGACGGAGGTTGCCTTGCATCCCGAGTGGTGCAGATGGCCAGGAGTCGCGGGGCATGGTGCAGGACAAGCTCGAGTTGGGTAGTTGCTGTAAAGCATGGACATTAGGCTTCCAATTGGTTGCTGGAGAAGATTAAAGTTGATGGAGGACGTGATTCCAGTTTTGGGTGCTAAGATAAGGGTTGGAGAAGAAGGAAATGGGCTACTTTTGGTGGCAAGAAGAAGATGACAAATCTGTAAATATGGGTTTACTCGTATTGACTCGAGTTAAAAATAATACGAACTTGTAATCAATCTTTAAAAACAATGAATCGGTTATGGGTTAAAGTTACTAAACTAATTAATTATTGGACGAAATCAACATGGACATAAGTAATAAAAAAATACAATAATGATAAACGATCGATAATTAATCGACGTAATATAGACGATTAAATTAAATTGGAGGATTATAAGTAATTAATAAAATAAAGATTTTATCTTTACCATATTAAATTTAATATTAATAAATAAATTAATTATTATAATAATGGGTCAGTAATGTAGAAAATGGGTTATTAAACTATAATTGGGTAAAAATCGCAAGCGTTGAACCTAAATAACATAATGAAAATAAATAAAGTTCAAACATTTATTGAGTTGAATAATTTAAAATAATTGTATTAGTAATATCTTTGAATTAGAATATGCAAATTAATTTAATTAATTTAATTGAACGACTAAATTAATTAAATTACTATTAATAATGATAGCGACTAAAAAAATTATAACCGTAAACTAAATCATCAAGACTGTGTTTAAGTAATTATCATCTCAAAGGAAAATATACTAATAATAGTAATTAAATATTTTTTATTTGTTAATAATTATTTTATCAATTGTTAAGTATTAATTGTGATTTGGATAATTAATTTAAAATGTAATGTAGGGTTTAAATGATTATGTCACATGAATAATTAATTATCTCACTAGATTTATTGAGAATTTAATATTTAATATTTTTGAATGGTTGCATATTTATGTTGTCAAATTTTAATAATGATATATATATTAGGCATTTAGTTGCTTGTATTTCTACCCGAATAAAATTATACTTATGTATAATTTTATGTTCTTGTTTAGAGTAGGATCGTTGGTCACATCTGCGAGTTCACTTACAAACTATCGTGGTCCATATAATTATTTAAAATGTTGTATTTTCCCTTATTGGCAACCCTAATTAGTCTGAGCCCAGATTCGACCACCATGCACCCAGTGCAATTGGGGTCAAGGAATTGACTCTGTCTGACAAAGGGTTGCACCCTTAAAATTACAATGTGGGAGTCTTGGTCGACTTGAGTATCTGATCAACATGTGTTGGAACGCAACCGGGGTCGACTCAAGTCGGCACAAGGTAGCACCCCCTGAATGATTGAACACATGTCCCCATTCCGAAAGGGGCAACAGGGTGCAATGGTGCAAGACGGCTCATTATGCACTTGTGATACCGAGAGGGTGAGTCAATGGCAAACATCGGTAACTACAGGCTGTGGACCACGTAGCATGTGTGCGCATGCATGAGATGGTAGATGGATTGGGTGGCCACCCCTCCCAGCATATAACAAGCTTGGCATAGGCTCATAACAACTAAAATACTCTTGAAACGATAATGGGGATTTTATTGAATTGTTTATTTAATAATGCAGCTTAGTGGTTTTATCACTACCGCGGAATTGCCTCCGCAAGTGAGCAACTTTGGACTGAAGAATAAAAGTGACTCGGGTTGGTGAATTGATAATAAAAATTGGACTTCCTTATTATTCTCTTGTGTTATAAATGTGGCTATGGGAAATGGTCTGAGACTATGGGACAATTATTCTATATTTTAGAGAACATGATTTATTGTTATGATTTATATTATATAGTACCAGAATTATATGTTGTTTTTCAATTCGTGTTCTGGAATATTATCATTACATCAATTATATTTTTAGATAACACCCGGTCTGGTTCGGGTGGGTCGTTACGGTTATGGTACCATATTAAGGAGAGAGGCATGGTGAAATTGGAGAGGATAGGAGAAAGGGTGTTGGCCAATCAGATGGAGGTCACACGCTAGTGTAGTTTCCATTCGGTGTTGTGTGATTCTTCTTGTGGTGTACAATCCCCTTTTTGTTTTACTTTAATATGAACTAATGAGTTTGTATGCTAGTTTGATATTATAATTATTTTATTTTGCGGACCAGTAACATGTTGCATAACTAGTCACAGAGGTGTTTTTTTAATATTTATGTAGGTGGTGAGCTTAGTGTATCGCTGGCCGATACAAGGGGATTCTAAAGTCTTCACACATATACATACCCCCTTTGCATTGTTGTCATCTTGTTTTATGCTGCTTTTCCATTTTATTTTATTCATCGAACATCTTTACTCTTGGCTTAGTACACTAATGTAATAACCTCATGTTTTGGGAACTTATATTTCCAATAATTTATAATATTTTGATTAATGTTCATATTTCCTTTTCCTTTTTTGTCCTTGTAGTTGTGGGTAGTGGTTGTCTTCTATCCATGACACAAAGTAAGTTTAGATTAAGGGGTTTTGTGGGCTTAGTTTTCCATGAATTAAGTTAAGAGAAAACAATATTAAATAATATAACATTTCGGTTTGGTTCAACGATGAACCAGGCATAGGATGTTACAAAATTTATCAAAGCTATGTCTTGGTTGATTGGAAGGGAACACTTCTTTTTGTATGAATATGTGAAGTGATCCCTAAATTCCACTGGCGGTATGTTCTTTGTTGTGTTGTTTGTTATTGTGCGCTTATCTTTGGTTTAGGATGCTCTTAGCAGGAGGTTGATAGATTTGGTGAGTAGGAGTCGCACTACTATTTTTAGATTCTAGGGGAGGCTTATAGTAGTAGTGGGTCTAGCTAACCTCTTGGTCAGGTCGTTGATGAAAAATAGGTTTCTATGGGGAATGTCCAAGTTCCTGATGTTCCAATTCCCAAGGCACCGATTCCACATCATGATGAGGGATTGACACTACCTCAAGGTGAAGTAGAGCTTCCTAATCAATGAGATCATGTAGTAGGATGACTGTGATAAATGATTTCATGAAAGGGTGATGGAGATGCAGTTAAAGGCCCAACAATAGCTAAAGGAAATTCAAACAAACACCCAACAACAGATGAGAGAAATAAGGGTTGAGTTGGCGAGATCATAGAAGAGGCCTATTAAGGATGGGGAAAAGAATGAGACACCATCCTTACCTCCATGACCACCAACACCAACAAGTCCCTTATTTAGCAGATCATCTATATTTTAGCAACTGCCACCACCACCTCAGGATCCTGTGACAAGTACACCACTAGTTCCACCGATGATTGTGACCCATGATGTGACTCCTATTTCATTTCGTGCACCTATGCAAGGAGGCAAAGGAACTGGAAGTGGGGGAGAGAATATTCCTTAATGAACCCTCGAGGTTGGAGAAGGAACTACTCCTGAACAGGCAAAACCTAGTGCGTGGTAGGTAGAGAAGTTTTTATGAATGGAGGTGGCATGTTTGCTAGGAATCTAGACTTAGAAGAGGCAAACAAATGGTTGATTACTACTAAGGGAGTGTTTGAGAGCAAGGATTGCCCTATAGAGCTTTGGGTTCGAATAGCAATGGGTGCTTTTAAAGACAAGGACTTGGTGGTACTTTGCCAAGAGAGTTTATTTCCAAGAGAAAAATTCTAAGGACATTGCTTGAGAGAAATTCCAAGTGGTGTTCGACGATATGTATTTTCCACTTGAAAAGAAGAGGAGAGAACTTGAATTTGAACACTTGGAGCAAAAGGGTATGTCAATTGCCGAATATTTGGCCAAGTTCAAGTTTGGAGAGATTTGCTCTAGTTTACTAGCCACTAAAAAGATGTGAGCTGAACGATTCTTTGAGGGATTGATCTACCCTATTAAGCAGAGACTAGCCTGTAAAATATAAGATATTGGATGAAGGGGTTAGTGCAACCTCTAGAGATGAAAGAATCTATAAAACTAGAGACAAGACAATTGGAACTCAATAATTTTCTGGAAATAACCACCAGCATGAGAAAGAGATGGGGAGTGTTGAGAAGAAACCAAGGAAGGAGTCCAATATATCTGTGAGGGCGATACATGGTCATTGGAATGCACCGGTTTGTGCTACTCGTAAGCGTCAACACTTTGGTGATTGCAAGCCAAATCAAGCGGTGTGTATTAGTTGTGGTTACTTCAGGACATATGAAAAAGGCATGCCCAAAACTCAACCACCAACCACATACTCAACAATTTATTTCTAGTATTGTATGTTTTGGATGAGGTGTTGGCCATAATAAGAGGAATTGCCCTTTTGAAACTCAACAACAGGGTTTGTTGCCGGCTCCTCTACAACATTTTTATCTGCCAACTCCACAAGGTCAAAAAGGGCTGCTCAAGGTAGAGGTCGAGGAGGTCAAACGAGAAATCAGAATCATCAACAAGGAGATTTGATGATTGCCATTGTTGTTGTGCCTGTTGTACCATTGGTTGGATCAGTTGCTCCATGAAATCCTATTATGATGACATCGACACAAGCTGAAGGGAAGATGTTTGCTGCTACTATTGTTGATGCTTTGGTGAAGACTGAAGTTATTGCTGGTATGCTTTCTATTGAACCTAAACTGACTTTAGTATTGTTTGATTCTGGGTGTACATATTTTTTGTTTCGTCCAAATTTATTCATAAAACGAGATTGGAAGTGGTGAGTCTTTGACATTTTTTGTTAGTAACCACTCCTACTGGTCTTGTATCCATTGTGGGTTTGTGCACAAGGGGTCACTGTTAATATCCAACATTATTCTTTTGTGACCAATCTCTTTGTGTTCTCGATGGTAGAATTTGATGTGATTTTTGGCATGTATTGGATGTCGGAGAATGGAGCATTGATTGATTGTAAGAAGATGAATATATATTTTAGAAAGGATAGTTGATGTTGCACTTTTCAAGGGCAAGGAAGGAATATTTCATAATGATTTTGTAGGTTATCACAAAATTCAAAATATATGGATCAAAGATATGGAATGATCATGGTTGCCTTGATGTCTACCAACAAAGAGAAACCGAGGGTATCATCTATTCCTATTATTCGTGAATTTGAGGATGTATTTATGGAAGATATTATAGGGTTGCCTCGAGAATGAGAGAAAGATTTTACCATTAATCTATTATCTAGGATGACTCCAGTTTCAAAAGCTTTGCATCGTATGCCACCACCAGAATTATAAGAGTTGAGGATGCAATTGCAGACTTTGTTGGATCAAGGATTTATTTAGCCTAGTGTAACACCATGGGGAGCTCCAGTTTTGTTTGTGGAACAAGGATGGGAGTATGAGGATGTGCTTTGATTATAGGATGTTTAATCAGGTGACTATTGAAAGCAAGTATCCTCCCCCCATATTGATGACTTATTTGACCAATTGTCCTCAACTGTGCTATTCTCAAACATTGACTTGAGATTAGGGTATCATCAACTAAAGATTAGAGGTGAAGATGTATCAAAGACAACATTTTGAACTTGGTATAGGCATTATGAATTTTTGGTGTTACTTTTGGGTTGACTAATGCACCTATAGTGTTCATGGTTTTGATGAATAGAGTGTTCAAACCATATTTGGATTAGATTGTCATTGTCTTTATCGATAACGTCTTGATCTATTCTTCTTCAGAGAAGAGAATTATTCTACAAACCCTGAGAGATCACAAATTGTATGCAAAGTTCTAAAGTGTGATTTTTGGCTTAAGGAGGTAAAATTTTTTGGTCATGTAATTTATGCTGCAAGAATTATTGTAGATCCAACCAAGATTGAAGCTATTTAGAAGTGGCAGCCACCAAAGACCGTCACTAAGGTTTGAAGTTTCTTGAATTTAACTGGATATTATAGAAGCTTGATACAAGGGTTTTACTCTACTACAGCTTCTCTTACTAAATTAACTAGGAAGAAAAATTTATCTGGAGTGATGATTGCAAGCAAAGTTTTCAAACTTTCAAGGAGAAATTGACTTCTGCACCTTTGTTATCATTATCTATTGGATACAATGATTTTTTGGTATATACCAATGTGTCAAGAGTTGGATTAGGATGTGTACTCATGCAGAGCGATAAAGTTATTGCTTATGCGTTGAGACAATTAAAGCACGTGAGATGAATTATCCAACTCATTATTTGGAGTTAGTAGTTGTGATTCATGCATTGAAAACTTGGAGACATTATTTGTATGGAACTCCATTCAAGTTAATGACTGACCATCAAAGTTTAAAGTATATCTTCACCTAAAATGACTTAAAAAATTGGCTACGCAAATGGTTAGAATTCTTGACTGATTATGATGTTAAGATTTGACAAGTTCCATATTTTTCCTGATCTCTGTAGTGATATCCTTTTTTAAGTGCATGCTTCTAGAAGTCTTGTGCATCGTGAGAGCTACAAAGATGTATTATGATGTGCAAAGAATATGTTTGTGGCTAGGTATGAAGAAAGATGTAATTGATTTTGTTCAAAAGTGTCTAACTTGTCAGTAAATTAAGCTAGAGTAGATGAGGCCAGGTGGTACTGTGCAACCTCTAGCAATTCCAGATTGAAAGTGGGAATATATGGTCAATGATTTTGTCATTGGTTTATTAAAGACCAGAATTCACCAAGATGTTATTTAAGTAATTGTTAATCGATTCACCAAATCTACTCATTTTATTTCAATTACGATGGACTTTATATTAGATAAATTGGCAAGGTTATATATCTCAGACATTGCTAGGCATCATAGAGTGCCAATAGAGATAGTGTCAGATTGTGATTCAAGATTTACTTCCAAATTTTGGGAAACATTTCATGAAACATTGGGTACTCAATTGTTTTTCAGTGCAACTTTTCATCCACAAACTGATGGACAATTTGAACATACTATTCAAACTTTAGAGGATATGTGTAGAGCGTGCATATTAGATTTTGATGATAGTTGGGAAGAACATTTACCTTTGGCAAAGTTTTATTACAATAATAGTTACCAGGCAAGCATTCGTATGACACCGTTTTAGGTATTGTATGGAAGATCTTGCAAATCACCATCTTGTTGGATTGAGGGTAGTGAATCTATGGTGGTTGGATATGATATGTTTTGACAATCTCAATAAGTTGTGGATCAGATAATGAAAAGAATGAAAGCAGCTCAAGATCAACGAAGTCCTATGCTAATTTGAGATGTTGAGAACTCATATTTAAGGTTAATGACCTTGTGTTCCTTAAGGTGTCACCTTCAAAAGGAAATATAAGATTTAAGAAGAAGGGAAAGCATAGCCTGAGGTATATTGGATCATTTCCTATTTTGAACTAGGT